>PVKM010020419.1:0-23377 GCA_004027735.1 Carollia perspicillata | reverse complement strand
CCAACATGGCTCTATCAGTCACCCGGCACTTGGACTAATCAAGGGGCAGCCAGCGAAGGACAGCTGAGGACACTGCTTTGATTCAACAGATCACCATCTGATTAAACTAGGCAGAGGGACTTGTAGCAGTTGGTTTCCCTGTTTCTCAATGGCTTTCCTTTGAAGAATAAGAGGAACAAAAGATCGTTTTTGATTACTCTGAGATGAACTTGTTCCCTGGGGTTTATTAATGAGCCTTTGACTGATCTCCCCTGCTAGACCACTGTCTGGTGCATTATCCTTGGGGGCCTTCCAGAAATAAATACAGAGACCATCCCAGAAAGCCCCTGAGTTGCAAATCTAAGAAATTCTCAAAGCAAGGCCTTTCTAGAAAACAGGTGGATGTTTACTGTTTTGGAAACCAGGTATATAGCCTGTGACCACTGTTTCTAGCCCTGAGTCTAGACGTGCACAGCTTCAATTGGAGGGTGTATGTCTTAGGAGTCTCATCTTTGTACAGGTGGTAACTGAGAACACAGACTCAGGACCCTGACTGCCTGGTTCAGAGGTGGTTCCACTACTTACTAAATGCGTGCACTGGGGAAAATTGCCTGCTTACCTCCCCTGTGCCTGAGTTTTCCATCTATATAATTGGAAAAATGGCACTGCCTGTCTCACAGGGTTGTAGTGAGAATCAAATGAGTGATTTCTAAATAGACTGCTTACAACTGGATCTGGCATATAATAAGGGCCACGGCAGTGTTAGCCACTCTATCGTTGTTGTTGTTGTTTTTGCGATCTCAAAACACTCTGCTCTTAAGTTTTCAGTTTTCTGATCCTCTGACCTAATAAGCCTTCAGAAACCAAACCCCTTTTAGTCCTTAGAGTCTTCCCTAAGTCAGTAAGACTCCAGCAATTTGAGACCATGCAGAGCCAACGATGGCAGACCCTGCCGGGCGCCACTCCCTGTCCCTGGAGGTCATGCCACTTGCCAGGAAAATCCTACACCTGGAAAGTTACTTTCTTCCCTTCTCAGCCCTGCTCTTCCCTACCTTTCTTAACTTCATGGGTAACGCACTCTCACTTCAGCCTGGTAATAACCGAGATTAGTTTTTGCAGGATTACCTTCTTAAAGACCTGACTAACCAGTTAAACTCAGTCAACCACAAAAAGTGTGATCTTTAAGCTGAGTACTGTATCCTATACAAAAAAAAAAAAAAAAAAAAAACATCTTTCCATTTGGACTGTGAGTCAGGCTTGTAGTCAGGTTAATAGAACTGGTTACCAAGTAGAAGGTACCACATACAGGAACTGTGTTATTAGTACGAAACTCACTGGTAAATACATATTTCTATTTCAAAATAGCTATCTCCTAAACCATGGTTTTAAATAAATAACTTCAAAGTACACTTAATTTAATAGAAAAGTTCAGAATTCTAAGCATCAGCATATATACCACTACATAAAAATCTAAAGCATCTGGTTCTCTTTTTCAGCCTAGCAAACTTGAATTTAAAAACCCAAACAACTATTAGCTATTGCTTCTGCCCAAATCACCCTTTCTGGTAACCACCCTATTCCTAACAGGAAATAAAGTAGAGACAGAAAACTGACATCTACCTTAGTATTATGTAAAGTTTTTCAAAACAAGAGGGTAATTCAGAAGTTAGGGCTGCGAAGTAGAACGCCATTCATTTGGTTCTTTATCAGGTTCCCTCCACCTTGTTCAGAATAACTTTTAATCTAACACTTTCCAAGTAACACATTCCCCTTTCAAATGTCTCTAAGGTCAAGCACTAATTAACCTCTTCTCTTTAAATTTGGTAATGATACAGACCTTGTTGCCTTGTTTTAAAGTTTAGAGTGGTCTTCTAACCCTCCAAAATTAATTACGCATTCTCCAAAATGCCGCACAGTTCTTTACGGTCTGGTCGAAACTAATAAAATGCTTAAACTTCCACCTAACAGACCCTCAATGAAAACTGTGATGCAGAAGTATAGTTTTAATCAGAGACCTAACTAACTAAGATTACCCCCAAACTGTGGATTTTCAGAGTAAACAAAACCCTGCACACTTGGAAGACAGCATCGCATGAACCCATCAGCAAGTCTTGCTCTTCTCACTGCTTTTCAGGCCTCGAGCTACTAATGAGTGTACATTTTTCCTTTAATTAAATAGTAGTAGAAGTTATATGCAGAGTCTCCATCTCACAGATCAATGCAGCCTGGAAAGCCATGTGTCACACAGAGGAATGGAAAAATCGGGTTATAACAACGCATCTGTGATTAAATTTTAACATTCAGGACACAATACAACACCGCTAGAGTTTCACCTCATAGCAAGGTCGAATTAGAATCTTGTTCTCCCAGTGTTTCTGGTAGTGGATTGTAAACAATTTAAGCAAACCATCTGTTCAAAGAGCATGCTGCTATAAACTCCTCCCCGTAAACAGCCTTTTTTTTTTCCTGTAGCTCAAAATTACCAGAAATTCTCTAATCTTTTTTGTCTTTTTTCATTCATTAGGCCAAGTAAAACAGCTTGGAGGCATAACCTCCTCAAATTTGAACAAATACTGAAATGCAAAGCTTTGGATTGGATTGCCTTATTAAAATGTTCCCAGTTGATTACTTTTATTGTTCACTTTTTTGGTAGACATGGAATGATAAGTACCAAAGACACAGGAAGCCTAAAATAACTGGTAAATCAGTGGACAATTGAGAGACTATTACACGACACTAAACAGAAGCCACAGGAGTTAACGGCTGGCACAAGAGTTCTGTCCAAAATTACAAACTGAACATAGAACTATTTGTTCTGCAGAGTTCCAACATTTTTTTCCTGCCTTTGCCCACGGTGGCTAAAATTAATTCCCTCGGGCTTTCAGCCCAAGGCCATGATCTTCCAACTTGCATGTAAGTCATTCTTTCTGTCAGCATTTCCCTGTCTCTAAAACCAGGAATTGTAAGTCAGGTCCTGGGAAGTTTTCAAGCCTTGTAGTTTTATTCAGCTGGTGACATGGCAAGAGTTTTCAGGACCATATTACTGACTTTTTCAAAATCCATATGTAAGACTTAAACAAGACTGAAGAGCAAAAACACATTCGGCCTCTCATAAACATTTTCCTGATAGTAACTAAGACAGATGTGCTCCAAGCTTATTGTGCAAGGAATAATTGTTAAAATGCAGGTTCTGGAGTCATGCACCAGATCCCCTGAGACTGAATTGTTATACTTGGAACTGGGGAGCTACATTTCTAACAAGCACCTCAGTTAATTCTGAAGTAGGTGACTGTCAGCTACATACACACTGGATCTAGATTATGAACGGAGTCTGGGGTAAAAACAAATAGGCAGTACATTTGTGATAGCTCACGAAGATTCTAGAACTTGGCTTAACTGCTGATTTTAGCATTACCACTCACAACTACTCCGTTAGGTTAAGTTGTATCATTTTCCTCAGCCTCCGTTTCCTCACCTGAAGAATGAAAATGCTAATATAATACCTTCCTCGTTGCATTATTATCATAAGGATGGGTTTACAGTACCAAAACCACTCCATAAAATACAGTTACCCTGAATCTGCTGCCCTGTGGTTGAACGCCCCTCCCAGCAGGCCAGAACAAACAAAAACTCTGCGCTTCAGGAACTGTCGCATTTATCCTTATGTTTTTCATGTGTGCGCTGAGGAAAACTGTCTAAACAGGTGGGAATAGTGGTCAAAAATGCAGATTCTGAAGTTCCACTACCTGAATTTAAATGTTAATCCCACCACTTATTTAAGCAAATGAATTAACATGTATGTGCCTTGGTATACTCCTCTTTAATCATAAAGTGAGTACACATCTCAAGTAAAACGGTTAACAGAATTCCAGGCAATGCTCAATTGTTTTGCTATTATTGCAACATAGGAAAAAAGATCTGATGAAGACAAGAGAATAACTTTATTTTATAGTTGAGAATAGAAGAAAAAAGATGCCAATTATTTTCTTAAGTATCAGTGACATTTAGAAAAGCAAATGGTTGGCATTTGCCTCAGACATGATTCTAGATCAGAAGAGACTAATTCATTTAAAGAGTTAATAACTCTGCCTACCAAAAATTGCATTTTACTTAATAACATAGCAGCTCATTTTGTGCAGGAACTTAATAATTTTACCCAACTTTTAGGTAAGTGACCTTATGCCTTTATGCAGGTCACTAAACCACCTTCAGTATCAAGCTTCTTATTGTGGAAATAATTACAAAGCGGTAACCCTTACCAAAATATAATAGCATTACACTTTTAATAAAAGCTTATAGTCTACCAGTTTTAAAAATTAGAAGCTTAAAATCACTGAAATTTATTATAGGAAACTTGAAATCCATAAAAAGAGAAGATTTAGCCAATGACAAGATCTGAAAATGTTTTTTAGTGAAAATGTCTAGTATTATATTGTGTGTGTATCTCAAGTTGAAATGGAATAGAATTGGACTCACATGGAGCAATGAATGGGCAGTAAAATGGGAATAGAATAAATGCAGGTAAGTTTAAATCAAATAAAATCTGTATTTGATCCATCCCTATCTATCTCTACAATACTGTCTGTCACTTATTATCCGGGTGTCTAGCCTAGTTGCCACTTCTAAGCGAAGGAAGACATTCCATCCCTTGCTGCTGGTGGAAGTATTGATTAAGTAGTGAAGAGTAAGCAAAAATATTCTGAAATGTTATTTTTCCAGGTTTTTTTCCTTGTTGTCAGAATCAAAGGAAAACTCAGATTAAAATGTCTCATTGTTTTCCCTTAAAAAGCTAATGTTTAGGGCATAAGCATATATAATGCAATAAACCCCAAAACCAAGAGAGGACAGATGACACAACCCCCACCCCCACCAAGTCATATAAGCCTGACTAGAAGAAATAAATGATGCAGATGGACTCCTGTTATCAAAAGAGGTAGCCTCTGAAGGAGGTTTATTCTAGCAGTCTTGTAAAATGAAACTCAAGTTTTGAACTTTTTCCAGAAGAAAGTAGAAATGTCTTAGCACTTTGCTCTTTTTTTCTCTAGATTTCAATTTAACGTCATAGTGACTTTTTTTGCACCTCATGAGTGTTAAGCAAGACTTAGGAGATTGAAAGATAATTAAGCTATGGTTTCTTTACTTCAGGAAATGAAGAGTCAGAGATATACACAATTAACCAAGGAAGTTACTCTGTTCTCATGGCTATGCCAACATCTGACTTTCTTTTCCACTACTCTATTCACTATACCTCCTTTTAAAAAACTCTTAGCCTGAAATTCTAACCATCATGATTAACTCAAATTTGCATACAGCCAAACAAATAATTATTCATTTCCTCTTACTATTCCCCAAAAGCATTCTCCATTCTAAAATTTCTAATAGCATCACTATGTCCTAAATCACCCGAGGCTGTAAAAGTTAACATTTTCTTTGACTAAACCTTTTCTCTCCTGTTTCATATTCAGTTACCCACTCTATCCTTTTCAAATTTTTGAGGATTTTGCCCCATAACCTTTCCCCCTTAATACCTAATACTAATTGTACCTTATTTTAGATTCCCTGGACCTATTACAGTCAGCAGTGAGTAGGATGATAGCAATCTGCTTCCCTCGCACCCATGAACTTGGAACTAAAGAAAGAAGATTGTAGTAGACACAGGGGAAATGGCCTCAGAAGGTTCACCACTGGCATCCCCACAGTAGACCCCATTCCTGAGGCACTATCATTTGGCTCATCCATTCCATTTTTAGCTGCTTTGGCATATTTCCTATAAGTAACCTTTAAAAAAAAAAACTTACTGGTTTCTCTTTCTCACAATCAGAAGAACCTTAGCCAATACAAAGGGACATGTGACTGAGAGTTAAAGCAACAAATAGTAAGTGGAGATAGAATGTCTCCCAGGTCTACAACATTTTACTAAAGCTTAATTGGCACTTTTGACATAAAGTAATCATGAACACCAAGTGGAAGCCAGTGTTAAAACATGTTTAAGGAGGCAAAGCAGCACTGTGTTCATCAGAGAGATGGCAGTCAGGTCACTACAAAGGTTTCTGCTTCCCTGCTATGGGGTAAAAATGTTTTCTATGATCACATGGCAACCTAGATAAAATATGCCTCAAAATCATCACTTCATTCTTGCTCCAATTACATGCCCACTAAACAATTAACTGTGTAAGACTTCGAATCCCCACCTACCCCATCACTGGCACCAGGGTGACTTGTGTTGAGGGTGTGAATATTTAAAGGGACAGCCCCTCTAAATGAACAGTATCTGTACACATTTGGTTACTATGAGTCTCTTACCAAGAGTTGAATTATTTCCAAGAGAGAACCAATAAAATCCAGCTTATGGTACAAAAATATTAAGGAATAAACCTTCACTACCATGAATTAACAAGGAAAATATCAGTCTCTGGGCCCTTGATACAACCTTGTCACAGACTGTCACGCTCCACTCCCACTCCACTGCACCAAACCTCAACACCCATATCACTGCCTCTCACCACACCTCCCACAATCCTCTGCTCACTCATTCATTCCCTTTAGTCTTTTTATACCTGTCAAGCACTATATTAGGTAATACAGAGATAAGAGCATAGAATACAAATAAAAAATAGCTTATTAATAACTAATACTTTCTCAGTATATGCCAGTGAATATGAGAGAACAAATAGAAGATTCCATTAGAACATGTGCGAGTGTGACTTATCCTAGTCAGGGTTGTCAGGGAACATTTCTCCGAGGAAATGACATTGAAGCTGTGACCTGGAAGATGGCTCCAGAGACTTCCCTCCAAACCCTCTTTTCCGCTACTGATAGACTAATCTTTAAAAAAAGTTCCCAACACTTCTCTCATGTTCAAAATCCCTGTCCATTAGGAAAATAATTATAATGTGGAGACTTACCTTTGGGAACCACTAGACTAGGAGATCTCGAAGGCCCTTATAGATGTAACAATGCAATGATTATTTTTCAGTATATACATATTGTTCCTCAATAATTGGAGTCCTGCAGTGAGCTGGATGTCCCTGATATACTTTTATGTAAGAAAGTAAATTATTCCATTTTGGGACAATAACAAGTTTGTATATAGTTTTATGACCAGGTAGAAATGTGTGGAGAAAAACACATCTAGTTACTCACAATGATTTCCTGCATGGAGGAAAAAAGATAGGCAGCAATAAAGAACTGAAAATGACTGTCAAATAACTGAAAATATCATGCCTTAATTTTAAGTAAAAATTCAAATGTAAATATCCTAGCCATACTATTTCTGCAAACCTGTTATATTTGAAGAATATAGTAATTTTGATCTTTACCAAAAAGAAATGTCACAGATAAATGACAGTATTGACTGATTAGGTGACAAGATTATACCAATTCATGCCACTGGTTCCTTTTTTTAATTTTAATACTATGCTTGTAATTAAGTAATGTTTAAGCTTGTGATTTCGACTCACTAAATCTTCTACCCAGCTTCAAAGGCTCCCTCTAATCCAGCTTCACCCCCTCTCTTCAATCATTCCCACATGCATCCACCAAGCATTTTTTATCAGTAACCTTCAGCTTTATGGCTTTTGTGATAAATTTCAGGGTGTGGGGGGAAGGGGCAGAGAGAAATGTCTTGAATTCTGCTGTCCGGCAGACGCTGATGCTAGGTACAGTAAGTCCCAACTCAATGTCATCAATAGGGTCTAAAAAACTGCGACCTCAAGGGAAATCATGAATAACAAAACCAATTTTAACATAGGTTACTGTTAGAAACAGGAGTTAACTCCCCATAGCATATTTCTGGTCACAAAAACATCACCAAATTTCTAAATGAAGACTCAAAATACTTTCACTATTTTACAATATTAAACATTGAAATAAATGTGAGCTATACCTACATGTAGAAAGATTAATAAAAACAAGTAAGATTATTTTCCAACCTGCTTATTCCAATTCAGGGTCATGGTCACAGGTGGCCAGTGCCTCTCCCAGCAGCTCAGGGCACCAGAGGAGAGCTGACCCTGGACAGGACACCCTTCTATCATAGGAGACACTCACACACAACCACGCACACTCATAAGGGGACAACTTAAATATGCCAGTCACCTCGTGGGCACATCTTAGGGATGAGGGGAGAAACTGAAGAACCTGAGACAACCCATGCAGACACCTGTAGAATGGGCAAACTCAACCAATGGTGAATGGAACAACATTATTTGAGGACCTGCTGTACTTCACACTCATAAACCAATCAAATCCTTACAATAACAAAATGAAGGAATTGTTAGCTTTCCCTTTTACAGATAAAAACCCTACGTTTCTCGAGCTGACAGCACCAAAGGGGCAGAACTTCAGTTTTCACATAGAACATCCTCTACCCACTAAGCTTTGCCCCCTGCCTACCTCTCCCACGCGGCCCCAACGAACTCGTCACTCCAGTCATGTCAGTCATATCAAACTACTTAAATTCTCTAACACAAGTCACTCTTTCACCCATTCTTCTCTTCCTCTTTCTCCCCCCTCCCCCTTCTCCACCACCTCCTTCTCCTTCATTCGCTGCTCTCTCCCCCCCTCTGTCTCTCTCTCCCCTTCTGTCTCTTTCTGTGTCTCTGTCTCTTTTTTTCTCTCTCTGTCTCTCCCTCTTTCTCTCTCTCTCTTTCTCCTTCCCTCCTCTCCATTTTACTTCATTTATTGTGTGCTATTCTTACTCTATCTGTACATTAAGCAAACTCCTATTTGCTCCCTACGACTCAACTCTGTTATTCTTTCCTTCTGCAACCCATCCATGACATGACATCTCCGCTCAGACTCAAGAGTTTCCCCTGTGCTCCCACTATGTCTTGTTTCACACCTGTATCATGGCACTTATCACTGCCATAATTATTTGATTATTTAGCCACCACCTCACTAACCAAACCTTCTCACCATGACTATGAGTCATTGTTGGGCAGAAACCATAATAAATTCTTCTCTGCAATTCCACAGCTTCATACAGGACCTGACACAGGGCAAAAACTGGATAAATTCATGTGAAATGAGTAAAGCAATGAATTGTTCCCTAGAGTTCAGAACGCAAATCAGGGTCATTTAGAAAAGACAGGTGAATGAACAAGACGGAATGAACATGGGAGTTTGTTCTGTGTTCTTAGAAGATAGCATAGACTCTCAGATAAATTGACTGCCTGAGGGAGGTTTTACATCAGAGAAATGAGCTGGAGAGTACAAAGTTTCAGAGAAATTATGTATATTTGTATATACAAAGTTTTACATGGTGCACCTATAGAAACTGAAACCTAGCTCCAGGGTGTCCAGCCATATCATGATTTCCCTGTCCCTGGTGTAGTATAGAGGCTGGGATAGTAGCTATTTCAACAATGACCCATGTGGCTATGACAGCAGGAGCTTCCTTAGTGCTTATTCCTAAAGTAAAGGAAAACCCCAATAAAATTATATTAAATTTTCTGCCAATCCAGTTGCTGGGGCTTAAAGTTGAATATAAGTTAAAAAGTAGAGATTTTTTTTAAATGTGATGCTTCTTACTTAACCAACTTAATATAGTTAGGATTACTGGGTTCCAAGTAACACAAAACTCAATAACTTAAGAAACTTTGAAGGAAATTTTGCACAGAAAAATCGTCAAACAATAAGGCCTTTGGAACCAACAAGCATTAGTGAAGCTCTGAGTTTCACTCAGTGAAGCTCGAGGTTTATGGGATCAGTGGCTTTAATTGGAGTACCATCTTTGTACTGAACTCGCTCTGATAATTTTCAGTCCTTTTGTTACTCAGTCTGACAAGAGGATCTGATTGGTCCAGCTTGGTCATGTACCTACAAGTTGGCTAAAGAAGATTGGAGGTATTTGAGGGACAGATACATCAAGAATCCAATAAAAGGGGGATGAAAAGTGTCCCATAGAAATATCAGCGTACAGTTACCAGGAAATAAAAAATAGATAAATTGTTTTGGGAACAGCAAAAACAACATATCCACTACCGATTCATAGTCCCATTTTTCACTATTTGGAATGTAAGCTCCTTGGAGACAGAAACTTTTGTGTTTTCCCCTAAGTACTCTCATCACTAGAGTATCACCTACCGTGTAGAATGTATTCAATGAAAATGAGTTAAATTAATTTAATAACTTGTCTGTAAATAAATTGCTTTTGGGTTCTACTAACTAGTTACCTAGTGGGTCCAAGAAAAAAAATACACAGAGTATATAAATTGTGAGTGAAAGAAAAAGTGTAAAAAAGACTCAAAGCTGTAGGAAGACTTTAATAAGAACTCTTGACGAACAGAGAACCATGTGAAGGTTCCAAAGGCTTATGAAAGGTAAATATCATAGTACCTGTTAGGGGGCAAAACACAGGACAGATGGGAGAAGTGATATGTGTTGAGTGTCTGTTTTCTGAGAGTTGCTGTGGTAGGCACTTATGCATATGCTGTCTCACAAAATGTGGTGTGCCAAAACTTCAGAGGATACACAAAAAGTAATGACCACGGTAGAATTCAACTTCATTTACTTCATAATTGTGCGTACAGCTTGCTCTTGGCCTGAAGTACCCTCCCCTGAGCACACATTTGTTTTGCACAATGGGGCCGTTGGCTCTGATAAAGAGCAAAGGTTCAACATTACTAGTTAAAGAAACAGTAATCTTTGCCCGTCTCTGCACCACTCTCGAGCACACCCAACACGAGAAGTAATGCCAAGCACTTCATATGTGCCTATGGACCATTCTTTCCTTAAACGCATGCAGACACCATAGTCAGCTCAGGTTTTTAGAAACTTCCTTCTCCTTTAGCCCCTTAAAGTGGAGAGAATCCAGCTCACTTTGTTCTAAAATAAAGACTGACAATTTGAGGTAGAAAAGACTATGTTTCCAGATGGTCATCTATACTGACAGATTTTAAAAAGGCCTAAGGAACTCTTCAATGTCTAGCCCATGCTTAATACATAGATGACAAAGAAAGGCTCAGATAAGAAAAGTGAGTTGCTCAGTATCGCAAAGCTAGTTAGTCTTAAGGTGAGGACTTGAACCTGAATACCCCATCTCCTAATTCAGCTCTCTTTTCATATTGCTAGAGTTTGTTCAGATGCTGAGATTCCACAGTAGCTTTAAATTGTTTATAATAAGAAAGTGTGGATTAACTACCTTAATTTTATATCCGATTAAATTATTTGCTTCTATCTCTCAAAATTGTTTTTCTCAGTCCAAATGATGTCCAATGAAACAGAGAACTAGCTTTTCATAAGAACCATAGAGACAAAAATCATGGGTTTATAAGAGGTTTTAACTTCGGGGTGCTCTTTTCCTACTTGCATCCTCACAATCATGATGACATGCTAATTCTTCCTAATTATCTAAGACTTTGATGAGATCCATGGACTCAAAAAGCAACATAAAATGTCCACTATGATCTCTGAAGTGTTTTAGATCAGAATGACTTCAACCAGCCAGCTAAGGAAGCCCCTTGGTAACTGAGCCAATAGCACCCTCTGGTTGACGGCCACGAAGGCAAGCAACAAGAATTAGGACTGTCTGAGATAAAGCTTTGCCATTCCAGAGTGGCTTGCCTCCATGTTGGATTCAAAATGCCTGGAATGGAAATAGAATTCTTTTGATGTCCTCCTTTAATTATTATATCAATCAAATTTCCTAGTTATAAACAATAAAATCCACTCTGGCTAGTTTAAATAGAAAAAAGAATTTCTTAAAATGATAACAGCCTTAGCTGTACCAAAAAATCATCTATAGAATGTTTAAATGATGAGCTAGACTTAATAAAAATGTAAAATATTTGTACTTTAAATGGACCATTAAGGAAGTGAAAAGATTAGACATAAACTGGAAGAAAATATTTTCAAGGAATATTATTGATAAAGAAATTGCATCTAGATATATACTATTGCAGTTCAATAATAATAAGATAAATAACCAAATTTAAAATGGATAAGAATATCTCTATAGCTATTTCACCAAAACATGGCCAATTGGCATGTGAAAAGATACTCAACATCAGTGGTCATTAGAGAAGTAAATATTAATACCATAATGTACCTACTCGATGTCCACTATATAAACTATAATCAAACGACACACTAAGAATTGATGATGAGGATGCAGAGACACTGGAGGCTTTATACACTACCAGTGGAAATGTAAAATGGTACACCTACTTTGAAACGGTTTACCAGTTTCTTTAAGAAATTAAGCATAAATTCACTATATAATCCAACAATTTCACTTCCAGATATCTATCAAAAGAAATGAAATGAAAACATATCTCCACACAAAGCCTCATCCACAGATAATCATGGAAGCAATATTAATAACAGCCAGACAGAGGAAACAATCCAAATGCCTGTCAAATGGTAAATAGATAAACAATGTGTGATATCCATACATGAAGATACTTACTATTTAATGCAAAGAAGGAAGGACTGATAAACGCTACTACATGGATAAACCTCAAGAACCTCCTCCTAAGTGAAAGAAGCCATTGTAACTATTGCCTGATTCCAGTTAGATAAAATGTCTGGAAGAGGCAGTTCTATAAGACAGAATGCAGTTAGTAGCTGTCTGAACTGAGGGTGGGAACAAAGGCAATTAATTGCAAATAGGCATGAAGCCTCTTTGAACTGATGGAAATGTTCTAGAATAGTGGTGATGGTTGCACAACTCTGATAATTTAGTAAATATCATTGATTTCTAGGCTTAAAATGGGTGAATTTTATGGCACATATATTACAATTTCGTAGTCCACTTGGAAGACTTTTCCACTTTTGGTTAAAATGAAGTAAAAGTGACTGGATATACCCTCCCACATGAAACAATTGAAAAAGACCAAACAGTATATACAAAACAACTGTTTTTCAAGACTTAGGAAATAGGCAATCAATATCAGAGGTCCCAGACAGACCATATACAAATAAGGTGAGCCCTGTGGTTGCCTCAGCTTACTGTTGTGAAGACTTTTCAGGCTTTGGCACAGAGAAAGGGGACTGAAGAAGACTGCAATGGACTCCTTAACTTTGAGGACATGAAGCTGAGAGTCTAGGGAACAAAAGAAGCTAAGATTCTCAGCATGGACTATTGAATAAGAGTGAGAGAGAGAGGGGGAGAGAGAGAGTGAGAGAGCAAATATGAGTGCATGCTTTGGAGATCTGCAGAGCCCCCTCAAGTATTAAGCATTTGCATGTGAGGAAATTATCTTAGGCCAAGAAAAAAACAACCTGAAAAAAATCAGAAGGAACAGCTAGACTAGAAGGCCTCATAGGGCACTAGGCAGAGTAGGAAGGGTCTTGCTTTAATAGTGAAGAATAATTAGCCCTGGACAAACGTGGGGCTGGGTCCACCTAAGAAATCATAAGAACATGATCCAAAAGGTCAAACTGCTAAGCAAGTGACTCAACTATGTGCTAGAACAAAGCTAACAAATATAGAAATACAGAGGCCCTGGCTGGTGTAGCTCAGTGGATTGAGTATGGGCCTCTGAACCAAAGTGTCAGCAGTTCAATTCCTAGTCAGGGCACATGCCTGGGTTGTGGGCCAGGTTCCCAGTAGCGGGTGCACAAGAGGCAACCACATATTAATGTTTCACTCCCGCCTCTTTCTCCCTCCTTTCCCCTCTCTCTAACAATAAATAAATAAAATCTTCAAAAATAAAAGAAATACAGAAGTCTCCAGCACCCAATAATGTAAAATAACAATATCTGATATCAAGTCAAAAATTACAAGGTGTATGAAGAAGAAAGAAAATATGACCCATAATGTGGAAAAAAAGAAAATCAGTTAACAATGAAAGAGAACTGATATAGATATTAAAATTAGCAATAAGAAAATTAAAGCAGATTTTATAACTCTGTCTCATATGTTCCAACAGTTGGGAAAAGGGAGATATTAAAAACAACAGAAATTGAACTTATGGAATGCAAACTACCATGTTTGATATTAAAAATCCACTGGATGAAATTATAGCAAACTAACTGTTGCAAAAGAAAAAAATCAATGAACTCAAAAACACAGCAGTAGAAACCCTCTAAAATGAAACATGGACAGAAAAAACTTTTTAACAAATGAACAAAGAATTAGTGAACTGCTGAGTGACTTCTAGTGGTCTAATAAATGAGTCATCGGAGTCGCCAAAGGAGACAAGCAAAGGGAAGAGAAAAATATTTAAGAAGTAATGGCTGAAATTTTCTAAATTTTATGAAAACTATAAACACAGAGATCAAATAAACTCAATGATATTCAAACACAAGCAATGAAAAAAATGGACTATAGATACACACAACATGAAGTTCAAAATAATGTGTTTGGTGAAATAGTTACATTAAAAACGTCATACCGTAGGATTCCACTGACATAAAATTCTAGAAGTGCAAACAAACTTAAAGTGACTGAAACAAATCAGGATTCACAGGGAGGACAGGCAGGAAGGAAGAATTTCAAAAAGACATGAGGAACTTTAGGGGGTGATAGATATGTTTCTTGTCTTGATCGCGGTGACAGTTTCACAGATGTATACATATGTAAAAATATATCAAATTAAACATCTTAGAAGTATGATTTAAGTGTGGATTATATCTCCAAAAGTACATGTTACAATGTTAATATATTAAGTATATGCTTTTTTGTATATGTCAGAATTATTTAAATTAACCAAAATCAATGCCAAAACATGTACCACCATCTTAGAAGCAGCTAGAATGGAAGAATAAAGCAGAGGAATCTGATAAACTACAAGTAAGTAAGTAAACAATAACAGTGAGTACTTCTCAGAGCTGCTTTGAGGGACATAACAACAAACATGGATGTGCCTCCAGGAAGTGGGAGACTCGGCCTGATGAGGAAACCCCAGCTGCCACTCCCGCCTCTGAGCGCTGTGTGCCGGAACTCGGCTCTGGTGCGATCACCACGGCCACCAGAACCGAGGCCACTGTCTCATTAGGACCTTTTTCAAAAATCCCTGTCCTTTCCTGAAGCCAAACACCAGCACTTACATCAGAAAAATGAAAGGCTCCACTGGTGGCTTGTGCTGCCCACTTTCGAACCGCAGTCTCCTTCGGGTCCATGCCCCTGGGAGGCCTGGGTCGCGTGTCTGTATCTAGCTGCCAGCAAGGCTGGAAACTTGAGTTCAAAACCCATGCAGGGCAGGGAATGCTCACAATGTCTTAGTTTCTTTGTAGAGAGAACAGTCATTTAGATCCTAGTGGGCAGTTATGAATAACGATGAATGTCCACTACAATCATTATTCATAATTACACCCAAGTCAAACTACTAACATTTACTTAAACATCACTTTGCACAAAAGAAAACTTTGTAAACTCCAATAATTTAAACTTTAGATACGACACTTTTCTTAATTTAATATTTATAAGTGATACTAGGAAGGTGGATTATATAATTTTACTTGCAGAATTACATCAAAGGAATATGAAAGATACTAGGAATAACTTAGGTACATGTACCACTTACACTTTTTAGGGTTTTTCCCATAACTTATCTCTAATTTCAAAAGCAGTGGTCACACCTTAGACAAAATGCAATCAGTTCCCCAGAAATTGAATTAAAGTATTGACTAGAAATTCTGCCTGATGAGGCAGAATTAATAATTAATGATGCAGAAAATTGGGATAGATATATAAAGCACAAGAAACTACTGGGCATACTTGATAAATACATTTAATTTTCTACAGAAACTGATCAAGAAACTCAATCACGAATGTATTCTGATTTCGAAGACCACTTCAGGGAGAAAATCTTCTTGACTGTGATGGATTCTCTCATAACGGTGAGAGAGGGCAAGAAACTGAAGCTATTTTCAAGGTTCTAGTTTGGAACACGATAGGAGCGCATTTGCAGGGAAAGCTAATGCGTTCCATTTGGCAAATGTTAGCATTGAAGGGCTCGTGGGTCATTCACTTGAAAGAAGTTCAGAAATTCAACACTTGGTCTGAAATTTCAAAATCATAGGATAATTACTTTCCACTCTCAACTTTATTTTGTTTGGATCTTGTAATCAGAAGAATTGAGTTCAGAAAAAAAAAAAGTAGTTGAAGTTTAAATAAGACAGAAACATCGCTCTCTCTCCCATCCATTAAGTCCAGAAGTTGGCTTGGGAGGAGACTCCAGAGGATCAGGGGCCCAGCTCCTTTCCTTATGTGGCTTCCTGACCCAAAGTTATCTTGTGGTGCAAGAGCATTGCTGGACCTTTAGCCATCAGATCCCTCCTCCAAACAGCAGAGGAGAAAAAGAAGGAAAAAGAGAGTGCCCTCTCCCTTTAGAGATTCTTCCTGTAAATTGCACTCACCGCTTCCTCCTTCATCCCATTGGCTAGAGCTTAGTCAACCGCCACACCCATTTATAAGAGTGGCTGGGAAATAGTATCTTTATTCCAACCACACATGTACCCAGCTAAAAAACATGGTTTCTTTTGCTAAGGAAAAGGAAAAAAAAACAGATAGTGGGTAATAACTAGCTTTTAGCATAAAAACCTAGGACAAATGTCTGCAGCAGTACTATTTCTCTCTCTAAAGAAAGCGAGTGGTGCTAACAGCCTCATCACAAGACTCACTGTGAACCCAGGAAAATTTGTAAAACAGAAAATCGTTCATAACCTTCGGTACCTTAGCAATTATGAGTGACCAGTTACTTGAAGGACACAACAGATCACAACATATCAAAGTGTCAGGGCACCAATGAGCACACGAAACCACATCAATGGCAGTTAATCTGTCATCATATAACCACCTGAGGCTACCATTCATCAATCACTTATAATAGGGGCAAAGAAACAAACCCAGTAACATGGATAGCATATACAACATCACAGGTCTGAGATCGAATTATGATTTGAAATTTAAAAAGATGGTTTCCAGTTTGTCCGTTAGATTCCACATATGAGTGAAATCATGTGGCATATTTGTCTTCTCCGGCTGGCTTATTTCACTTAGCATCATGTTCTCCAGGTCCATCCCTGCTGTTGCAAAGGGTAAAACTTTCTCCTCTTTTATGGCTGAGTAGTATTCCACACAAGGAAAAGAAAGAGAGATTCATAGAGAGCAGGCTGACAGCTCTGAAGGTGGTTAGAAGGGTAGAGGGCTAGAGCAAAAAAGGGGAAAAAGAGAACGGGCTTATGGACATGGACAACAGCATTGTAATCACAGGGGATGGGGGAGGGGGGAGGTGGAAGAGGGTATAGGGGGATAAATGGTGATGGAAAAATAGAATTAAAAATCAAAACAAAAAAATTTTAAGAGATGGTTTCCAGTCATCAAAATATAAAACTCTCATTTTGAATAACCTCTTGGTTGACCAGTTCAATGTATAGGATAGTCAGGATGAGTTGCAACAAATAAAGTGATGACTACATTTTTCAAACTAAGAACTATATGCTGTTTTGTATCATATATTTCTCTAGAAAAAACTCAAAAGCTATATGCTATCGGTCAGATACAGAAAAAGAAAAAGAAAATAAAATTGGAAGAAACATTAATGAGAAAGAAAAAAGACTAAACTGTGTAAATGGAATAACTGCTATCGTTTTTCTTGGCCATTACCTTGACAATAAAAGGTGTGTATGGAAGCTCCAGATTTATGGTCCTTTCAGGCAGACACTGCTGAACAAAGCCACATTGATTTCCCAGGATCCAAGGTGGGGCAATTCAAGGCCACTAACAATTGCAATTCACACTTCTATTGGTTTAATATATATGAATTGGATCTGACCCAGATCAAATTTATGAATGGGGGTGTTTTTGGCCTACCTGTCTTATCACTGACAAATAAAAACTTTTACCTTACCATAAGTCATACCCATGAGCACACCCGGAACTTCTGACCCATATCTGTGTCGGCTTTCTGGTTCAGAGAACTTAAAACTCTCTTTGAAGATTATGCACCAATAAAGTAAATTTATCTTTGATGTAGCCGAACCTTTAACTGCTGAGAACAGTGTTATTACAAGAAGACTAAGTTAAAGGACTTAGGCAGAAAATTTCAATGCATATGTTCCTGGTTTTTTTCCTTAAGCTAGTATTATTAACAGGGTGGGACTAAAAATTGCCATATGAAATATTTCCTCTTTTACAAAGCATTACACACAGAAAAATAAAGTAGGGACATAGAAAAGAGTAAGCCCAAAGCTGGTGTCAATGGACATGTATCAGGCCATGCATAAAGATAAAGAAGAGAGAGATTAAAAGAACAGAAGGAAGCTAATCTTTTAATAAATAACCAATGAAGAGGAAGAAAACCTGACACCAAAATTTGTTAAAAAATGGTAAAGGAAGAGATTGGAAAAACATTCGAGAAAAAAGAAAAATTGAAATCTTAACTGTGCAGCTGAGGTGTTTCATTGAAAGGCTCTCTGGAAGAGGTGGCAGGAGCTGGTTTTGAGGGACAAGTAGAAAGAACAGCGTGGACGAAGAGAGAATGGTGTGACATAGCCACCATCTGAGGAACTTCGCACTTTGGGTGAGGTGGAGGTAAAGGCAGAGAGAGACCCGGGGTCCAGATCCTCATGCACTTTGTGTATGAAGGCAGAGTTTACTTTATCCTGAAAGCTCTATTAAACTCACGAAGCAATTTAAGCCAAAAAAAAAGGAACATGATCAGATACGCATTTTAGAGAAATCACTGAACCAAAGAAAAGGACTCACAGGAATGTGGTCAAAGTGGGAACAGAAGGACAATCATAAAGATGAGAAGTGACAAGATCTTAAACTTAAAGACACTGGGAACGAAGAGATTCAAGTGGTATTAGGAGACAGAAACCACGAGCCTCGTAGATTGATTGGGTGAGGAGAGGAAAGAGAGTAATCTAAGGTGATGCCATCCGTACTTCAGGTTAGAGCAACCAGGCAGCTGGTTTTGTCACCCTCTGAAATACGGTTTCCAGGAGAATGAAAGACCGAGGCAAAAGATTGTAAGTTCGGTTTTGATAACATTCCATTTCAGCTGCCTAATAGGATCATCAGGAGATGTCAGGAGGCAATTGATTATGAATCTGAAACAACATAATTCATGGTGCAATGATTCACAGAGAATAATACCTAGAGAAATTCTTTTTAAAAAATTTTTAAAGATTTTATTTATCTTTGGAGGGGAAGGGAAGGAGAGAGGGAGAGAAATATCAATGTATGGTTGCCTCTTGTGTGTCCCCCACTGGGAACTGGCCCACAACCCAGGCATGTGCCCAGACTGGGAATCAAACCATGATCCTTTGGTTCGCAGGCCCGTGCTCAATCCACTGAGCTACACCAGCCAGGGAAAAACCTAGAGAAATTCTTTAACCAAGGGATTAAACTGATGTAAAAAAAATTCTTGAGAATTATCAAAACGACCATGTATAAATAAGTATTAGTCCTTTTTGTGCTTTGTATAGTCCCTCACTGAGGAATTTCTGTTGCCCCTCATCCAATGTGGCTCAGGGTAACAACCTCTAAAAGCCTTTCTATGTTGTTCTACACACGCACCTTGTCCCATGAAGTTTGACTCACACTGTGATGTGAGCGTATTTCTAAGCCTCAAGCTGTGCTTATGGCGTCACTCAAGTCCTCAAATGAGTCCCTCTGTCAACTGCCATGGATGTCTGCACAGTGGCGTTGACTCTTAGATTCTTCCACTGAGGTTATCGTTCTTCAACAGCAAGGTCTGCATTCGTTTTCTCTTTCGGTGGCTACAGTTTCTTCATGTGTCAATTGAAAAGATTTCAAAGCCCTAGTAATTATATGAGTTTCTACCTTCTAGATTCCCACTCACAACACTATTATATGCCCCTGGAAGTAGCTCATTCAGAATACTACCGTGTGCCCCAAATTACACTGACACATTCTTCCAGGCCAAGTGGATGTGACTTTTCTCTAGACTTCTGTTGACCCAAAGAAGGTAGTGTACGGCTAGTGAGGAAGAGCTCCAAGTGCTGACTGTTAAAGTTTGTTATATATCGGTCCCTAGCTTCTGCCCCATTCAGGTGACTCAGAAGTGAGTCAGCACTCTCAGTTGTTCATTTCCTTAGTGTACTTAGGTTTGTACAGACACACTGCACAGCGCCAATCACTATTAAAAAGGAGGTTTCCCTCCTGTTGGTTGCCTCACCAACAGGAAATGGGTATACCGGAATTCACTTAGTCCTCCAGAAAGGGAGAGAACTGGGTTTGGAGCATCTGCCCAATCATATATCAAAGGTAATATTGCTACATTAACAGGAAGACCGCTTTCCTAAAGACTATCCAGTTGGAGAGTCTATCCTTTAGGTGGGGATGGAGGGTTAAAAGGGCACGGTCTCTGCTGTCAGATTGCCTGGGCTCAGAGCTTTGCTCACCTATTTATCAGCTGTGTGCCTTTGAGAAACTTACTTAACTCTGCCTTTACTCAGTTTCCTCATGTATAAAATGTGAATAATAATAGGACCTACCTCGCGATGTTGGTGTGAGGATTAAATGATATATTTCAACTGTTCAAAATGTACTTGGCACACAGTAAGCAATTGATAGCATTAGCTATTATATAAAGAATGTTTTCTTGTGTTTCTGTTTGTTTCTGCATTGTTTGGGGTTTTGTTAGTTGTTTTGTTTTGTTTTGTTTTGTTTTGTTTTAGTGAAGATTGGTATGTAATGCTGCCAGATAGAAACTAGAGAAGAGTAAACAACAAGGGATCTTCATGGATGGACACACACTATGTTTTGCTCCCAGGCAGTGACCCATCAGTACATGTCACTCAGGGAAGAAGAAAGCACAGTGGTATATCCAGGTATCGAGAGTCTAGCATCTTCCTGAATGACAAGCAGCTGGGCTAGAACAAAGCCAGGGAAGACATACAATATCTCTTTTTAAAAAAATCAGCCCTGGCTGGTATAGCTCAGTGGATTGAGCGTGGGCTGTGAACCAAAAGGTCACTAGTTCATTTCCCAGTCAGGGCACATGCCTAGGTTGCAGGCCAGGTCCCCAGTAGGGGGCATGTGAGAGGCAACCACTCATTGATATTTCTCTCCCTCTCTTTCTCTTTCCCTTCCCCTCTCTCTAAAAGTAAATAAATAAAAGCTTTTAAAAAAATCACACCATGTCTTCCATTTTGACAGCCCAGGAGGGGAAAAAAGGCAGCTACATAGAATAAATCACCAAGTGCATTTTGAGATCTTCCAGTGAAAAGCAGCAAAGAAGCACCCCTGATTATTCTGCAAAACCCTTACTTACATGTACACGCAGAGCTTTGGCCATAACTCAGATTGTACTGTAAATAGGGAGAGGATTTCTGACTGTTTTCCCTTGATAGGGCATGAAATTCTTTTTTCTAACTGGATTTGGTGGCGCTGCCACAGCTGTTGCAAAAGTCCCCTGAATAAGAATTTACCACTGTAACCTGAATATGTTCACCCTTCTAAGAATGCTATATCTGAGTAATTTTCAAATTTCTAAAATTTTTGATCAACCATAAAGGTAGCAAAATAAAATTTAATCCATTATTAGTTATTATGACCAGAAAAATAAATTGTGATTAGAAGCAGAAACCAAGAAAAAAAGGAGAGAGAGAGGAAAATAGAAGCCACTGACAGAAAAGGAAAAATGAAAATATAGAGAAGAGAGGAGGAACACACACCTGCTGGAAATAAGAAAAGGGTGAGCTAATATTTATGCAAGGGTTCACTTTCTCTCACCCTTCAGACGATAGCACATTTAATGAGTCTCTCTCTATCAACTTGTCAAGCAAAACAGCTGCACCTTCTGTGCCTCTAGCTCTGGGAAAGGAACTTATGTGTCATGTCCCCACAAAGCTTCCTAAGCTAGATGTCTCAAGGATATTGCTCAGGGAAAGTACAAGTCCCAAATAACCAGCCTCCTTCATCCCAAGAATTGCCTGCGCCATCTAGCGGTAGAATGCAACATAACTTCCAAGAAGTTAACCAACAGAATCACAAGAGCTTGAAGTCAGAGGCCTGAACTATATCCTCCTGGTCACGGGATGTCAGTGCTGGGAGAGACCTTAGTGAGACAATGGTCTCGACTCTGGCTGTGGGAGAAAATCAAATGGAGAGCTTTTAAAAAATATACTAGTACTTGGGTCCCACGCCCAAATGCTTATTACCATAAAAACAATTTTTAAAAATTATTTTGTTCAAGTAAAAGACAGAAAAACTGTACTTGAACAACAACTAAATTTTAAAAAATTACTTTGTTCAAATATAATGAATAAGAAATTCTAGAACTAGGGCCCAGGGAGTTAGTATTTTTTAAGAGCACTTCAGGCCACTTAAGCTAAATCCAGCCTTGAGACCAACTGAGCTAATCCATTCCTTGTTTTAAAGTGTAAAAAGGGGAATAGAGTCACCTTTCATCATTCAGTTGCTGGAGGAGCAGAGATGGGAACTGAGGCTCTCACTCAAACAGTAAGGTCTTGCTAGACTCAGGTGAAAGCCACAAGAGTGAGAAGGGTCAGGGCAAAAGAGAGGCGAGGAGCACCATCCAGACCCGAACTGTGCCTTCCCCTCAGAGTGGACTGCTTTGCTCTTCAAATTTTCAGTCCCCTCTCCTGATATATGCTCCAAATATGTTCAAACTAAATTGAAAATCGCCAGCATAAGTGGACATTGTATTCATTTGGAAAGATTATTTGCAAAATAAAAAGGGTAAATCTTCCTAAATAAAATATAGGGTTTTAAAAAACATACTGATTAAACTTCGTTTTAAGGACTAATTGCACAGTTTTCTGGCATTAGGGGGTATGAAGATAAATTTTTTTATTACTTGCCTCACTTAGAAAAGATTTGGAACAAAAGTATATATAAAACAGTAATTTTTAATTTAATTTTTAAACAAATCAGAGTGAAAGGTAATGAAGACCAAATAGTAAGACAAAATCAGGAAGAGTTAATACATAGTTCCTTAATTGGATATTACAGATTCTCCTGAACCTTTTAGATCTAATAAAAAATAAAGGAGATATGATCAGTTACAAGATTCCCGTTCACTATTTGATAAAACACAGGCCAGTTGTTCAGAATAAGGGTAGGGCGGAGGGTAAATAAACAATAAATTAAATTACTATATATCTTAGATGATAATAAATGCCTTGAAGAAAAACAGAAACATAGAAGACGGATAGGAGTTCAGTATAAAATGGCGTGGTCGGAACAGATATTGCTGAGAAGGTGAGGCACCTAGCCGTGCCGCTATCTGTACAGTACGACTATTGCCTACTCACACGAAGTCCGGTGCAGGCCGATGCGATGACTCGGATCCACATGGTACTTCAGGGAGCCAGGCCTTTTCCATCTTGTGACCTCTCTCTCCCCGAGACCCTCTGGGTTCTTCTCTCTGCTGAACTGGATATAGTGAAAAGAGAAGGAGCATGAAGAGGGCACACCCTCCTCCACCTGAGGAGACAAGCATCCCCCCCATCCCAC
>PVKM010020418.1:0-23363 GCA_004027735.1 Carollia perspicillata | reverse complement strand
AAGAGGACAAGACTGCCTTGGGAGTTTCTAATGTCTGTTCAGGTTCATCTCTGTTATTCATCTGTGGTTTTACCACGTGAGGGATCTTCAGTCATGGGGAGCTTTGCATTTGGGATCTTCTTTGTGGTTTTCCTCTGACACGTACCCTCAGGAGAACCAAGCAATTACGTTCTTCAGTGCTGAGTGGCATCTTGATCCCGCAGGTACTGCCCTTAGTAACTCAGCTTGGTATGGTGGTAGGAAACAGCGTGGCCACAGCTCTTAAAACACTCCTTGTCCTGGACTGGGTTCCCTCACTTGGGGTCGTGGTTCTCCACTCCCTCACCAATGAGAAGACGTGAGAACAGATCTTTTGCCCTTTTTGTATTTCCCCAAACACATGCGTGTTCAGTGGATCTACTCAAAACCTACGTGAAAGTTACAAGGAACAGATACTGTCCTTTTTACAAAACAGTGCTCTAACTTCATGGACAGAGATAAATCACAGTCAGGACATCACTGGTGATGGGTGGTGACTGTCCTGGGGAAAGCAAGGGCAAGAGCAGGTCTTTAAAGGAGACCTTGGATGAATCAGGAGGCAGTCTTGACATTGACTTTAAATAACACCATTTAATGCCTAAGCAATGTCCAAAAGAGAAGAGGCTGCGCTCCCCTTGCTAGACACGAGAACTAGTAAGTAGAAGTTGTTCTTAAAGCGATGGTGAATCTTTGGAGCGCCCTCTGGGCATGGCTGTGCGTGGTGTCCTTCCCACTTCTAAGCATGTATGTCGTTCACCCTTCCTAAGGACTTATTCACCATATGCTGCTTGTCAACACACAGTCCAGTGTCGAGGCAGTCATGCAAATGACAGTGTCCTCTCAGTAGGCAAGAGTGGGAGTTTTTACCCCATTTCGTTATTGTTACAACTGTGATGCCTTGTACTACTGTGTTTTATAGATCAGCCAGCAAACATCAGGGGCCATATCAGTTAGATTCTGGAGGTGTTTGACAGTCATCTATCATGGATGGGTGGGAATATATATATATATTCCCACCCATTCATGAGTCCAGACTCATATATATATGAGACTCATTCTAGACTCATATATATATAGGAGAATATATATAGATATATTCTCATAGATTACTGTCTGTGAAGCACACTGACAGTCCTCAAATATTATTTCTGACATTGTTTTTCCTAGAAAATGTGAATTATTGAATTTATTTGGGGGCTATCGTGTTTCATCTAACTGTGAACTGTACTCATCTTTAAGAGAACGGTATAACTTCTTTAAGTCAGTACTACCGACAGGTAGTAAACTGTGTTAGTGTTGAAATAGACACCAAGTACAGTTCAAAACAGTTTCAGAAGACCCACTTCCGATGCTAACTTCAGACACGAAGGCTCAGCAGCTGTTCCTTGCCCATAATCTAGAGGAACTGTGATGGTATAAGAGCTTTAACAGAGGTAAAATAAAGCCCTGGCTATTTGTACTGGACTGCAAGAACACATCCCAGTTTAAGTGCCACAAAAGCTAAAATAATAATGTATTTTATTTAAATGTAATTGATAGTCATAGTATAGCTAAAGTTATTTCTAGAAGGCAAATAGCACTGGGTGCTTTTTAAAAAGCCGTCTAGCATATCTAAAGCAATTGGTAATTAGGGATGTGTTCACCTATGCTACTCTTCTGGTTCCATATGAACTTAAGTGGCTTAGCTGAATATGAGACATTTTATGCTACCTGCCATGTTTGTAGCTTGGTTGCCTTTAATTTAGATGGGGCAGGGTCTGGAAGACTTGTGCCTTTACTAGTGAACTATTGGTATGCTGATTCTTAAGGTTTTTTTTGTTATTATGGAATTGTTAGTCATTGTTTTCAGGCATGAACAAAACATTTGATTAAGTATGTGATAGTGATTTGATCTGATTTTTAAAAGTAGTTTCAACAGAGTGAAGTGGAGCAGAGAATCCAAGAAAATTTTATGATAATGAATTCATTTTGGTAAACTAATATTAGCTATTAAGGTTAAATGCATAATAAACTGTCTACTTGGAAATAAGTGTTACCACTTAGTTGAACAAAAACAATTGGAACAAGAGGCAGCATGATAAAGTGATTTCAGGTCACATAAATGATTTTAATTTAGTAAATACTGCTCAACTGATTCTCACCCTCTTTTTTTCCCATTTGCTTCAATCATTTCATATTTCCTTTGTGAGGTTGCATTTTGTATCCTCTGGATTAAGGTGTGCCGTGCTGATCACAGGATTACTTGTGATGATTTTCATGTATGTTTTTGTTTGGAAAAAAATGTTATAAATGAAAAAAATACAGGTTTTAGCTTTAAAATATCAGAGCCAAAACAACACCTTCTAACTCTTACTCAGATACTTTCTTTGATTTGCGCTCATTAGTCTTGCAGCCATCACCACCACTCTTCCAGCCCCCGGGGTTGGCTGCTAGTCAGCCCTCCTCTCCTCAGACACAGGCTGCTCTGTGTTTCCCCCTCGAAGTTCCAATGCAAACATTCGTAACTGTCGAGAAATGGACACTGGTGTGTGGAAGTTAACTGAACTGCGTGCCGCACATCAGTTCTCGGCACCGCCTTTCGTTCTGACCTAGGGACAGAGACCAGGTCCCCTCTCTAGACCTGGAGAGCAGAAGGTCACTCTCCTGAGCTATCTCACTGAAGACCAGAGGACGCGCATGACAGATTGGGTGCAGCTTGTGTCTGCTGTGACTCACCCCCTGTTGGTGCCTGTATAGGATAGAGGGGAGGTAGAAGAAAGGGAGAGGATAAGCGATACACAAGTTTAAGATGGAAGGGTGCAGGTGTTTCCTTTGGGGCTCAGATTCATGAGGTGATATTTAACCCACTGTGAAAAAGTCAACAATTGGGATTGATTGTGTGCTCAAGTTCATTTACATGTAAAACATCATTGGGGTACCTTTGTATGTGTTAACATCTGTGGGAAGGTAGCAAGTCTGCTTGGAGGGTTATGTAACAGGAAATCTCAAGTTCAAGCTGTGGTTCCTTGTTTGATGACCATGGATAACTGGAGGTAAATGGTTCTTTTACACTGCTATGGCTTTCTTAAATCTCTCTGCCTTTTATCTTTAATTAGTAACAAGGCACATGTTTTCATAGCTTAAAAAAGCCAACAAAATCAATTCTATATAATGGTCAAAAGCATAAAAGTAAGACCTGTAAAAAACAAGAGTTTAAAGATAATTTAGTTCAGCTCCCTCCTTTGCAGAGTTGAAAATTAACTCCCAGCAGAATCCAAGGTCCCACTGAAAGTGGAGTCTTCAGGACAAAGGGCCCAGTGTGCCTTCTCCTGGTCCAGATCATCTTAGTTTCCTTCCTTATCAGTGCACATCCTGAGTGAGCTGGGGCAAGTCTCTCCAATTCTGATACCAGTCTTCGACTCATAAAAATACAGAGGACATGCCTTCAGGAAATTGCTTCCCTATTACATTCTTTTGGAAAAAAGTATTTTGGTGCCATTGTGTCTACCCATCTCGATTTTTTGGGTTCATGATTCAGAAAGTTCTCTGGCACGGACCAGAACTCTCAAGGCTGTTTACAAACACCACTTCACAAACCAATGTTAATAGAACTCACATCGAACTGAAAAATATCCTTGTGACAATAACAGCCCCAACAGCTGTTCGTTTTCGTGTTGTGCCAGCCACTGTCCTGAACTCTTCCTGATTTCCTTATTTAATCCCATTATGAAGTAGGTGCCATTCCAGCCATTGTTGTTTTTTAAGTGAGAAACTTGAGGCTTTGTCTTTATGAAATACCTTCTTAGAATGTGAGTAACTTGCCCAAGACCGTAGAGCTAAGACAGGAAGTTTCAGAATTTGTCCTTATTGTATGCATTTCCCAGTCCTTACTGTGTGCAGTTATAATAATTCCCCAAAGTTTGACTTCTCCAAGTTCATTCCCTACTTCGTTTTCTAGAAGTTGGGGCCATTTTCATACTGAAGCAATGTTATCAAGTTCACTTAATGCATAAAGTAGTCCAAATAGTATAGTTTAGCTATATAGCATTAAAAAAAATTGTCTCCAGGGTCAAAGTATTTCTGTCCTTGTTTTTATGAGAAAATTCATTCTCTCTTGGGGGAGGAGCTGGTTGACACTGGGAAAGTTCTTTGGCCTCAGGTTTCCCATGCTAGGCTCCATCCTGTTACCACAAGGGTAATGCAACCCTCCTTGTCCCCAGGAACCGTGGCAGCCACTAGCACGAGGAAGGCCGCGTAACTATGCTCCTCACCATGCTGAGAACTATTGCTCTGAAGGCCACTCCCCCGAGCTCCTGACTGTAATTCCTGGCTCGTCATAGACCATCAGTGCCCCATTGCCCAGTTTAAGCACCTACTTACCTTCTTTAATTATAGGGAACCTGTCTCAGGTGGGTTAGTTAGCTCGGACTTCCCTACCATGAACTTTGAACTTCATCAAGGGGCCGACATTGGGACAGCAGTACTTGACTCCAGGTTACTTCTTGTTTATGATTCTTAGTCTGGAATAAGACCTTCTAGAGTGGTTTCTAAACAGACCAATTTCATTGTCGCTCCTCAGACAGGAGCCATGGGTTTGGAGAGATATGTTTGGTGCCCCCAATATGGTTTACTCATTCTGGTGGTTCCCAGTATACACCAACAAGTAGCTGTCTATTTTGCAGGTAGCTGGATTATTTTGCAATGTCCTATGGAATTTCAAAACTTGATAGAGATATTTGAACACAAATAGGTTCATTTGAATAGAGTTCAAAGCCAGTACAACCTACTATGTTTCTTCCATTGTGTGGGCTATTCCAACATATTTAATAAATTTCACCTTCTTTCTACTTACATGGTATTTTCTATAAGCAATTTGACAGTCAGAAACTGTCTTAGTAACAGACACTCCCACTACAGGAGAGACAGGTAGAAAAGGCGGAAAACTTATAATATAAAGACAGCGTATTTTCTGCTTTGACAGGGAGCTATCGTTTCAAGCTGTTCTTAAAATTGTATTCTTCTCCTCTCTCAAAAATAATAAGCACATGTTAATGTTTCGCTCTAATTATCCTATTGTTGATTTATTTATAGTTAGTCAAATGAATATATAAACCAAAATACAGCACAGTGATTTAAATGAGCAGTTTGTCATAAATTCTCACTCTTCTGTGTTACGGGGTGTGTTTGGAAGTTTGTTTTGTAACTGAGCTTATATCTCTTACATAATCAGAATTCTGTAACTGAAATAAGCAGACCTTAGAATAGGATAAAAGGTTTTTTTTTCCCTTTTCTGTGCTGCTGCTACAGCACCGCCTGGGTACTTGCCAACAATGAAGGGGGCTCATGAATGTGGTTGAGTTTCCTCACCCCTCTCAGGGGCTGTGAAATTCCATCCCATAACTGTGTCTGGGGGAAGGGCCTACTATGCAAGAGCCGAGCCAGGAGATGTCCAGTAAATATCGTGGAGTCACAGATCACTGCAGTGAAATAGCATCACCTACCCTGCTACACAGCATCCATGAGAATAAGTTTGAAACGGTGGGCAGGGGAAACCACTGAGCTTTTCAGCTGATCACAACCAAATCGGAGCGCATCAAAACAGCTGGTGTTCTGTGACTCAGAATGCATCAGCCGACGCTGAATCACCTCATGCTTCTTCCTTTCTGCCGTTTCACAGAGGAGGTTTAAACCAGCACATGCCCTTCCCATTTGCTTAAATCCCTGCTTTGAGCTGCTTTGCTTTCATATTCTAATACCAACGCACAAAACTGCCTGCGCTATAAAAAATTACATAAGTAAAGGCTAGCATTAAGATGATTTTTTAACTGATGTTGCTCCATTTGTGTTCAATAAACCATATGCTCCAATAGACTGCCCTAGAAGAGACAACATTTTAAGGTTGCTTTATGGTATGAGGATAATTTTGCATCAGCACGATTTATGCCACTTACAGACAGGGTGACAGTGATTGCAGATTTCCATCTAAGTTCATCATTTTGATTTTCAGGCTTATACAAATAATGACACCTTGGGAATATCAGCATGAAGTTCGTAAACGAAAGTTCCAAGTTGTGCGTCTTGGTTTCTGACACCAGTCGGTCTTTGTCCCAACAGGAACCTCTTACACCATTCTTTGGTGGAGGCTGTTCAGCTGCGGTGACCTCCTCCAGTGGAACCCTCTACAAATTATTATCTCTGGACTCCCAGCTGACACCCTGCCGGAGGCAAGAGCTGCCAGGCCAGCTGGAACTGTGCCTTTTCTGTTGTCAAGGTTTTCTTCTTACACAGGAAAAAGAAAGAAAAAAAAAGATGAAGCTGGGCAAAGTGGAGTTCTGCCACTTCCTGCCACTCATCGCTCTCTTCCTGTGCGTTTCTGGGATGAGCCAAGTGGAACTGCCGAGGTCCAGATCGAAGCCCTACTTCCCATCCGGAAGGCCCCGGACCAAGCGCAGCTGGGTGTGGAACCAGTTCTTTGTGCTGGAGGAGTACATGGGGTCAGACCCCCTCTACGTGGGGAAGGTAGGGCACACGGCCTTTCGAAGTCACAAACGATCTTTGGGAGTGTCTGTGGTTGGTTGGATGGAGAAGTGCTGGTTTTTGCTTTGGGGACGGAAAACACGCACCTCCTGGCCCTGGGAATGAGTGTCTGAAGTTGTTGGCCTTGGTTAGCCACTCTGAAATTGTAAGACAAGTATTATTCACACAGTGAGGCCATGACCTAGGGAGTCATGCTTCACTCCTGAAACAGGTGGGCATTCTCCGGATGCCTCATTGTCCTTGATTGTGGCATGCCCAGCATTTCACAATTAGAGCAGGAATATTCACTAGTAAATGGAGAGTTGTGGGTTTTTATAGTCAGTTGACTTTCACTTCTTTTTGGGCGGTACTCTGTAAATGATGCCCAAACTAACTTTATGCTTCTATAGCTTTTCTGGATCCTTGCAGTTTAAAAACGGCAAAGTGAGATTATTGAGTCTATTGTCTTTAAATTATGAGCAATTTAAACCCACTTTTTGTAGCAGTGGTCTGTTTTTGATGGATGTTTTAAAATCTGATTTTTAAAATGGCCCTTGGGCGAACAATGAATGTGAACAGAAGTCAGTTAGGAGCAACAGTAGACCCATGGTGTGGGTTGTTTGTGGTGCATTTGTTTGGTGGCCAAGTGGTCGCCAAACTGAGTTTTCTTTTTTGTGGCTATCTTTTGTCTGGCTATTTGGGCGGGGTTTTCATTTGAGCATGTTCTGCACCGGAGGGCACGTAGGAGAGTGTGACCTTTCCCCTAACATGCTTGTTCGATGGATCCAGTCCCTAGTGTGTTGCAGTTTTGATATTTTCATATTTGTCAAGATTTCCTGCACTTCTCAATTTGGTGATGAGCACCGTTTCCTAAACAGAGTACTCTCGACAGGAAATCTATACATCTGCGTTTTTGCCTTTCACGTTGTCAGTGTATGTGTCCATTCCTGAAAAAGCTGATGAATTTACCTATGAGTACATTTTCAACTTTGAATGATGGAGGAAGAATCTTCACAGTTTATTTTGTGGGTTATGTTTTCACTTGAATACACCTCCAGTAAGGGTGAAAACCTATTTTTGTTGATGAGTGTCTGCCTAAGTCAAGGTAATCTGTATTATATTTACTGTTTTCACTGAATGCCTCTATAGTTTACAAATAATGACAGACATTTATTGTAAAGGAAAGAATCTGAGTAAGTTCAAGGTTTCTAGGGATGTGGATTAGGATTTTTTTCTAGCCCAGACATAGCATGTTTCTGCACCAAGAAAAGATGTGTGAGCACACAAATGTTTTGTGTGCACATCTGTTTTTTCCTAGCCATTCTACTTTTTCAGTGGTACCATCTTACATAGTGTACATGTGATCAGTTTCTCAGTTTCCCTTGTTTTCTTGTAAACAAAGGGAGAGTAAGCAGCGTTATGCATTGGTATTGACTAAGAATCTAGCTCTTAATTTCATTCATATTTAATGAACATTTAACAATTCATCAAACTTGCCTTCCATGGACAGGTTTATGATATTCAGCTGATTCAGAAATAATTTGTAGTTATTGGTGAAATCATACTCTTGTGAGAATGTAAAATTTTTCTAAAAACACCTGTTCTCATTAATTTCATTTTAAATGGGGTTGCCTGAATGAGCGAAGTTGACATTTCCAAGTAAACCTAATTTAAAAAATATTTTAAAACACCCTTCTTTTAAATTTTACAGTCTTCACACAATAATTCAGAGTGTTTGTACCTAAATAATCCCTATAAGTCAATTTAAAATTATGAAATACAGGTACCTAAGGTTACTTATATTTCAAATGCACATGGGCACTATTATTGTTTATCTAAGAAATTGGGGGGTTCCTTGATTAGCACAAGAAATATTCTGTGCTTCCATTTTAATGAATAGGAGACAGTCACTTGGCAGATGGTATGTGACAGGAAACAAGTTTTTGTTTATGCCCTGTGTGGTGTATATTGGGAGTTCCATACGGAGGCTCACAGTAAAATGCTCAGGATGCAAAGAGGTTAATAAAAACTATTAAATAACTAAGATATTTTTAAAAGGCCATCACTTACTTTGGGATGGAGAGAGAATTTATAGACAAGATAAACAAATGAAAGGACTTACAGGGACAATTTGTATTTGCTTGGGGACAGGTGGCAGAAAACTGAAGTGCTTTGGGCTGTATGTCTGAGAGGACAAAATGGTACTTTTCACCATTTTGGGCCGACAGTCTGAATGAGCAGAGGTATGAGAACAACTTTGACCTCGATACGTTCCCTTGCATATGTAGAATAGATATATTTTCTCTTTTTCTAAGTTGAGGTAGGTAATGACTATGACCAGAAGTTTTTATAGGACAGACAGAACTAAAAATCAGAGATGGAAATGTGGATGAGTGGATAAGCAGGTCATCATGGGAAAAGGGGAGGAGGCTAATCATTACTTTTCATAGACATGTGTTTAACCTGTACGGGTCAGATGGCCACACTCAGTCTCTCTGACCAAATGTGGCTACTTAGGTCGTTTGGAGAATACACATGATGGCCTTGATAAACTGGATGGCTTGTTTTGATCATGCAGCGAATAAGTACTGTGTGCCACATTGTCTTCAGTTTTATTGCCGAATCTGCCATGTCCTACCAGTTCTATAACTTTGAGTAAGTACTTCCTCATCTCTAAAATGGGAATAATGATATCTACGGATCAAGTCTCATAATGAGAGTGAGTGAGATAAAAGTATTTGGAACATACATTCAATTAATTTTGACATTCTATTTATCTATTTCACTGTATACTAATTACAATTTAACTGATTTACAGGTAATCTATTGTGTTATATCTGAAATGTGGCATTTGTGATCCTTCGGATGAAAACAGGCATTGTTTTAAGAACTATATAATATTTAAATATACTTTAGTTAATTAGAGGAATAGCTTGTGTTGTATATGCTTAGAAATATAGCATGGTTTTATATTTGTATATGCTTAGACTCTGGCCAAATATAGTTAGTGGGTGAATGATTCAATGCTTAAACAGGGATTTCAAATATCAGAGAAATCATGTGTGTATATATAAGATTTTAGACTTTTGAATTTGGAGGCTATGACAATGGCGGATGGCCAATGAGATAAATGATTAAAATTTTGTTATTAAGACATTGAGGATAATAAAGTCACATGATGACTTGTGACATTATTTTAGCCAATGTACTGGGTCATTTAACATAACTCAAGACCTCAGTAGAGCAGTTTGTTGAAGGTGCCAGGAGTGCTTCTAGAACCTTCTCCAGGAGAGCCCCAAGGCATGTATTTGTGGGCTGGATTATAATTTGACCTTTATTATTAGCATCCCACCACTTTCTTGTGATACAAGTTGAGAAACTGCTGCCCCCAAAGACAAAGACTTTAAGGAAAGAGTTGTTATTATTCTGATAGAGTGCTTTTTAAATTGAGGTAGAATTGACATCTAACATTGTATTAGTTTTAGGTGTACAACATAATGATTCAATATTTGTATAAATTGTAAAATAATCACCACAATAAGTCTAGTTAGCATCCATAACCTTGCATAGTTACAGATTTTTTTTTCTAGTGATGAAAACTTTTAATATCTACTCTCCTAACAATTTTCAAATATGCAACACAGTATTATTAACTATACTCATCATGCTGCATGAAGTTCTCTTTTAAAGAACAGAAGTGCACTTTTCCCCAAGAATGTTTGATAATTACCACCATGCCGGTTTCCCTGTCCTCTCGTAGGGAGAGGGAGTGGAGTCCTTTCTTGTGTGCCCGTGGTTGCCGCAGCCTGAACTGGCTGTTAGTACTTAGGCACGGCAAGCTCACAGCCATCTCACTGAATGGCACTGCACTTTGCTAAGTCCAGTCTTTTCCTCACCTTGGCATTTCTCACTTAATGTCCCCCAGCCATCTGACACAAAAATTTGTCTACAAAACCACCCGGCCTGTGTTGCAGGTATTAAGGGTTTTTCATCGCTCCTAACCATAATGGGCTGCCAGGCTATTGCTGCGCTGCGGGCCATTACTTTCCCTGAAATGCCTGCCCCGCGCCTCTTCCACAGTCTGCTCCTCTAGCCATTAACATCACTCTTGTCCTTCCTGCTACTCCCCTTTCTTCCCTACTCATTCAGGGGGAATTTATTCCATTGCCCCAGTCAAAATTAATGCATAGAAATCCAGTGTGGGATTCACTTGGCTTTCTTGTCAGCTTGCACACCAACTGTTGGTGAGCATTTTCCATGCATTTGATTACACCTCCACAGTATCTCTCACCAAGAGAGTCTCCACCTCCTGATACCCAGGGCTAGGTTCAGGATTCTGGAAAAGAAATGTTCATCTTGAAAGGAGGTTGTGTGAAAAAACCGAGGTAGGAATGAGATTATGTAACTGGGCAGATTTATGTTTGATGCACAAAAAGCAAATAATCCCAAGTATTTATTACCGAGTTAAGAGTATATGCATCATGGTAAAACATACATTTTATAGATTTTGGAGTGAAAAACCAATAGGAGTCTCCTCTCAGTGTAGAGATTAACCTGAAGTTGGCTCTGTCGTAGTAGAAAGCAAAGGCAGTGTGTTTTTCCTACCGATGTGTAGAAAACCCATCTTCGTAATAGCCTTATAACCAGAGTGAATAGTGGAGACCCTTGTTCTGATGTTGTTGCTTCGTGATAGAAATGTAAAACTCCTGGTGGCTTCAAAGGGAATTAGGGCATGGATCAGCTCTGTGGGAAGTAAATAAGTTCAGATGTTCAGAAATACTTTTTGGCAGTTATTCTTAGCTTTTATAATACTCTATATAGCTATCAAGTATTAAATGCATTTTCTCCACACAGAATTGACAATTTAGTTTTTGTTTCTTTGCAATCATAACAAAAAGCAAATGTATCTGATTTTGCCACTGAATTGCAGAAACCTACCATTCATTCATTTTTGCTTGGAAGGTATCTTAGGTTAGAGATGAAGGTTATTACTGAAGCCTGTACCAGGTGAGACTACATAACTAGAGGGGCTAGGAGAGGTGCTTATAGTTAGAAACGTAATTACACTCAAACTAGACCATCTGGATTGGCTCTACATTTTGTGATTATCTGCGTTGATCAAAATCACTTAAAAACGCCATCTTCTTGAACTCTTATTTGTGTTTATGTATACTTGTCACCCATTTGGTGATAGGAAAAACAAAAATAAAAATAAATCTGTACTAGTTTTGTTTTTACTGTGTTTCTTTTGAGATTGTAAGTGCAAAACAAGAGATACAGTAAACTATGGTGGTGTGGGGCCCTTCTATGGTAAGCATGCTGAAATCACTTGACGAGCTGTATGTGCGATGCTGGTTGATACAGAGTCACAGTCTCCAGCTGTCTCTGTAAGTCACCAAGATAAATGACAGAATTAGACAAACAGCAGGACATTCACTGAGCCTTCGCTGGCTCAGGCATGGATAGGTAACTACTATATTGGGAGAAATTTCATTCTAATCTGCATGCTTCTTGTATGATTTATATTGATGAACTGTCCCAGTGATTGTGACCATTGAAGAGAAACAGCAGTCTGTATAACTATGCTTAACACTGTGTCCCACAAGTTCTTGTGCATGCCATTCAGCCTGTTTTTCTCATGTTCACTCACACCCCCATTCCCTGTCTCCTTTCTCCTCTCAGTACTTACCAAGTACCTCCCCTGTGATAGGTGTTGTGGGAGAATTTAGAGAAAATGAACTCTGCTTCTTCATAAAGGTCACAGTCTGGTTAAGAAGCTATTTGGGTAACAGGATGGCCAGGGCAGGCAGTAAATGCTACAGCCGATCTGCCTCTGGGGCAGGAGGCAGGACAGTGTGGATTCCTGGATCCTGAAAAAAGGCTTGCTCGAGGATACACGGTGTAGCTCCGTGATTGCATAATCCCTTTATACAATCTTCACATCAAAGCGAAACAATTCTCTTCTTAGAAAGTAGGCCAGAGTATTCTAAAACTACATTGGGGGAAGCTTTACACCAGACAAAGATCAATGAGTAGAAACCCTAAGTTACACTTTCAAGTTTCCTGGTGTTTTGAACAATGTTCTAAAATAGGGGTGTCTGACCTTTTGGGGTCTCTGGGCCACACATTAATACATTAGGACACATAATCACAAAACAATCTCATAATGTTTTCAGTAAATTTATGACTTTGTTTGGGCCACATTCACAGCCATCCTAGGCCACATGTAGCCTGCGGGCCTCTGGGTGGACACCCCTGCGAAACATAAATTTCTGTCCTCTTCTTGGTACAATGGAGAGCTAGAGGTAAAATTTTAAAATGTTTTATTTTGAAATAATTTCAGACTTACAAATAAGTTGTAAAGTATTCTTTAAAAACTCAACCTCTCCAAATGTTAATCTTATGCGACTACATCTACTATTTAAACAAGGAAATGAATATTGGTATAATACTGATTATGTCAGCAGTCATAATTACATTTTCTGTTTGTTATAATACAGTGGTTTTGCTGGTAGCAGCCCATCTAGAATTACTTCTTGTGTCTCTTGAGTCTTTTCAGTTGGGGGTAGTTCCTCAGCCTCTCACATTGTTGTTCTTGACCAGATTGTGAAATGGTAGCGCGTTTCACAACCCGAGTCAGGTGATAGAGCTTTGGCAAGAATACCGCAGAAGAGATAGTGTGCCCTTCCCAATGCATCTTGTCACTACCCATCGGTAGTGACTCTGAGTTTGACCACCTGGGTCAGGTGGTGCCTGTCAGGGTCCTCCATTGAAAAAATGTATCTGAAAGGTTGGAAATCTGAACTGAAATTACGGGTTGGGATCAATGCTAGCTCTTGTTCTAGGGGATATACTGTGTGATTCCGTAAGGTCCACTGTCCATTTTTAGGGTGAGGAGTGTGTTCCTCTGAAACATCAAATTTGAATCTATAAACTGTCAACTGATGTCCATAATTTTATGTAGTAGTTGATCTTATTTCTCAGAAATTTAATTTTCATAATTATAAATAAAATATGGTTTTGGAAAATAATAAATACAGTCAGCTAAGGTAAAAGGAGTATCTCTAGAGAATGCAATCTAAGGTGTCACATTTTAATAAATGAGAGAGTTGGAATCTAAACAATGAACAGAATTGTATTTAATGTTTGAAAAGATTTAGTAATGACAGTTACTCCTAATGATTTATTTAGAGTCTATAACATTTGTTTCATAATCAATACTGATTAAATCTTTGAAAAGCCTTGCGAGTTAAAAAGAGGTATTCTTATATTGCAGATGAGGTAATAGATACATTTGAAAGTAAAATAAGTAGAGTAAGGGATCATTAGAGCTATAATTTAGAAGAATTAAAAAGCAAATCTGGATAATTGTATCAATTGTGGAAAGTAAGTTTCTGAAAAATATGTTAAGATGTTTTATGATTATGAAAATATTTTGATTAACTGCAAAGTATCAGGTTTAGTTTCATTATTATCAAGCCCTTTTAACTTTTTTTTGAAATCTTCACCTTTAAAGAAGGCATGTATTCAAGAAAGAATAGATACATTTACATGGCTCCTAAATCATTACATATTAATTCTGAAACTTAACAAATCTTGAAACTGAGTAGAGTTAGAATAACAAGCAATAGTGATATTGGAGAGATTAAAATGGTATTTAGCCTGGACATAGGAATATTAGAAATGTATTCTAGAACAGAAATTTTCAGGAGAGGGTATGTAGAAAGAACATACTTTGAGAGTCTGGAAAAAAGAAAATATTTAGGACTTTTGTTTAGTTCTTTCAAAATCTCATCCTTGCCCTGGTTGGTGTGGGTTGGAGAATCATCCTGTAGACTGAAGGTCACAGGTTTGATACCTAGTCATGACACATACCCAGGTTGCAGGATCAGGGTGCATATGAGAAGGCAACAAATCCAATCGATGTTTCTCTCTCTCTCCCTCTCTCTCCCCCTCCCTCCGACTCTAAACACAATGAAAAAGTGTTCTTGGGTGAGGATAAAAATATCTCATCCTTTACAAATGTTGGGTTTTGGTATATGCAATATATAGTACATTTAAGGGGTTTTAACTCATGCAAGTATATTTTCAGGTAAGTGGGAAGACCATTAGCTCATCCCACAGGGGGTCTTTAAAACATAAAGAACTTTCTGTCACTAGCTGACCCTAACCGCAGAGCCATGTTCCAGTGAACTGGTGTGGGCCCAGGGAGGTTGGCCTGGATCGAGACACTCAGAAGTTGGCTTAGCTTCCTTTCGCACCTCATGGCTTTGCATTTCAGTATAAGGGGCGGTCTGAACACACTCCAGTAAATAACAGCTGGAGAAAAGGAAACTGGCAGGAAAATAGTCGCGTTGAACTCAACCAGCCTTAGGTCTTCTCAGGCCAAGCACCTGGGAATGATCTGTCCTATCACCACAGAAACAAGAGAGAGCCCCAAAAATATGAGGAAAAGCAAGACAGTGTTGTGAGGCCATCTGCGTTCCTAGTTCAGCTAGAATCCTTGTCTTCGGTAAGAGAAATGCAGAAGAGTGATTTCTTAGGATGGGGCTGTGTTGCAAGAATGGTAATTACAAGAACCGAAATGATCAACATCATTCCAGCAAGTTCTGTGTGTAAACAGTGCACAATTATCTGATAAGAATGCTTCCCTTAGAATGTTGACTTATCTTCTTGGTTAAAATGCTGACATGTTTTAAGGTATTTAACTGAAAACACACAATCAAGATTTGGACAACACATACATAATGCTCACCAGATGTGAGCTGGGGAGATGTGGGATGATCAGTGGTGAAATCAGTCAAACCATGCTTGAATTAGAGTTTTCTGATTCTTGAGTCATCTAAGAGTGCGTGGCGGGGCGCAATGTGTGCGGAGAGGAGATGACTGCACGCTCTGCAATCCACTCTTCGAAATGAAGACGAAATAAAGTATCTGAGAAACTCGATTCTGTGTCTCACATCCACTCTCTCCCTGACACCGCTCATATAATACCCCCAACCGAATCCCAACAGGACGGAATTCAGGCGGCAAACTAATTTTGGTTGTCCAGCATAAACAGGTATTGGTAAGTTCTAGTCATGAGAGTCGATGGAAAGATAGCTGAGAAAAGTGAAGCCATCAACAGTTAAAAATGACTACTGACGAGTTAGACGAGAATTATGATGTGGCTATAGCGCATAGTGAGAGCTTATTTGCCCTGTTAAAGTCACACATGGAATGTTTAAAGAAATACAGAGCCACGTCTAAAATAAGGAGAAACTCAAATTGTAGAGCAGATGCATGGCTTGGAAAAGTGTTTTCATAAAGATTAGTGTAAAATGGTGGCATCATATAAAGCTTGACGTGGAAATGAAAAATAGAAGCTTTGCTGCGAAGGATAAGTTGTCTTTTTGGTGGATCATCAGCACACCTGCAAGACTTTTACCTATGGCACAGCAGCTGTGCTCGGCGAATTTCAGAGAGCAGTTGTGCCGTGTAATGACCTGAAACAAGACTGTTTTTCCCATTGATTAGATCATTTGTTGGAGACGTGAGTACAATTGAGGATGGGTAATATATACAAATGAATGAGGGTTCAGGGTTAAGGGCAGAGGAGGCAGTGTGCTCCGTTTCAGATCCAATTAAGATTTCACTGTGGAATTTATGATGAAAAACATAGGGAACCAATATGCGCATGATTCATATCTTGTCTTGTATATTGTTTTCTCAGGGCTGCTCTCGTCACACTGTCTACAGCTTCTGATTAATGTTTAAGCTTGATTTCTGTATACTCTGGGAGCACTGATAAAGCCTGGTTTTTTGTGGCAGTTCATTTTTAACATTCTACCGGAGCCCAGGGATGTGTGGAAGACAGGAAGCTTAAGGAAGAAGAGTTTAAGCTATGCCGCAGGCTTCAACAGTCCTGCAATCACTCTCTTTGTTATTCTTCCAAGGATTGACCCCTCTTGGAATTTAGCGAAAAATGAAGTATTGGATATAATTTCAGTTGTGAGATACACATGATTCCATGTGGTGATTTTTTTCAAATTCCATGTGACCTTAATATTGAAATCAAAATATTTACATGAATATCAATTATTTTCATCAAATAGAAAAAAATAATATATTCTTTTAATTTTTTTAAAAAGCACATTTCCTTGAGTCGTTTCCTGAATTCTGGAGCTCATTGTGCAGCACCGCTGATGGGTGGTGATCTGGCAGCCTGAGGTCTATCTGTTAGGGCAGGGCTTCTGGGGGAGACCAGTTGAAGTACCACCTCCAGCCTTCACCAAAGGGGTGACTTCCAGCAAATCACTGACTCTCTTCTTTCATTCTCTTATACAATAGGAGCAATAGCAACAACATCATACAGCTATTGTAAGCATAAAAAGCAAGACGGAGAGACCATTTCCAAAAGGGAGTGAACTCCATGTGGAAAGGAATCAGTGCCTGTACTTGGTCCCAGGCTGCTTAGCAACCACATGGGACACTCATGAGTTTCGGGGCACTGTAAGGAGATAGTTTTCAGACCACTCTTGTTTTCAGGAACTTGAATTACATTTTGCTATTAAAATATTTGAAGGTAGGGTTTGTTTGTTTTTTTTTGTACTCCCCCCATGTAATGTGAGTGCTCGAAAATATTAAGTAACTCTTCTTTCATCTCAAGTACTTTGCTTCTCTTGTCCACTACTGTCCTCATTCTTAGCTCTGCTTTTTTTAAATCCTCACCCAAGGACATGCTTATTGATTTTTAGAGAGAGGGGAAGGTAAGGAAAGAGAGGAGAGAAACATTGATTGGATGTGTCTCATACATGATGGGAGGCTGAACTTGCAACCTAGGCTTGTGCCCTGAATGGGAATCAAACCTGTGACCTTTTGGTTTACAGGACGATGCTTCATAGAATGGAGCCACATTGGCCAGGGCACTTGGGTGTTTTTTTTTTGTTTGTTTGTTTGTTTTTTGATGTCCCAAAATATGATGATCAGGATTAAATTTTAGTAAGTTTGAACTGATCAATTGGTTCTAAAAAAAAAAATCAAGATTCTTGTTTCCCTGGATATGAATTCTGTCATGAAAACATGCTGTGGTCGAATTACCTATTGTTGTTGTTAGCATTCTTATCAACCCTTGAGGAAAATGATGTAAGAAAAAATTAAGGTTTGAGACTAAATATATATCATCATAAAGTAACTCATAAATACCCTAAAAGAAAGCTATTATAAAACTGAGTATTATCTGGGAAAGCCAAAATTGATTTCTGAATAAGGTTTTCCTCAGTAAAATATTAAATGAGGAACCTAGTATCTCATCCTCCATATCGAACTCTGCAAACTTCCTACACAGGCTGCCGATGTTGGCTCTCTCTAGCCCCTCCCCCCGCAGGTCTCGCAGCATTCTTCTGTGGTTTTACAAGTTCAAAGAGCATATTTTTAAACATTAGGTGGGCCAAAACATTTGTCTTTTTCTATAAGATGGCTCTAGGAGTCATTAGTTGTTTTTTACTTCTTTTAAAACAATATTGTTAGATTGTATTGTGACAGCTGTCATATCAGCGTACATTTAAAAAACATCCAACTCGGTGAATTTTTTGTGTAGCCATTTTAATGTTGAAGATGGAAGAAAGTAAGTGCCATTTTGGCATATTATGCCTTATTATTTCAAAACAGGTAAAAACACCACTGAAATACACAGGAAGATTTGTGCAGGGTATGGAGAAGGTTCTGAGACTGATCAAATGTGTCCAAAGTGGTTTGCGAAGTTTCGTGCTGGAGATCTCTCACTGGACAGTGCCGTGGTCGGGTAGACCAGTTGAAGTTGACAGCGATCAAATGGAGACATTAATTGAGAACAATCAACGTTCTACCACGTGGGAGACCCCCGACATACTCGAAGTGTCCCAATCAATACAGTTATTGGTGGGAATGGAAAATGTGTCTTTTATTTTATGGAAAAATCTAAAGAGACCTTTGGGCCAACCCAATAGATTATAGGCTCTCTGCTCCAGGCAGGCAGACAGACAGACAGACAGACAGACAGACCGCCACTGCACTCCTGACACACTGCATAGCTATGGAGCCCAGGACACTGCGTTTTTCCCTTGTGATTGGAGCTGCTGCGCCTCAGTAGGTCAGATTTTCTCAGGGCTGGCCTTGGGTGTGTCCAAGGCTCCTGCCATTTCTTAGACCATTTCCTGGATACAGTCTAGTCTACTGGAAAGATGGGGATGACCCAGGGCATGATGACCTGGACCACGGACTTTACTCCCCATAGGATCCCCATGATGGACCTGGCTCTGTTGTAAAATCTACCATGAACCCAGCAGAAGGAAATAAATAAAGAGAAATGAGGGGGTGAGCTGGGCTAGGTTATCTTGGAGCTGTCTGGAATGTTCAAAGTAAAACACTGAATATTTCAGTTGGTTTTCTGATAAGAAACTGCGGATAAAACAAAATGGGGATTAGACACCACAAGTAAGGGCTTTACAGAAGTGATATACAAGCTTTCTATTTGTTTTATTTTCCCAGAGAGTATTGCTAATTATGTGGCAAATGCATTTTACATGACCACCTTTGTATACGTTACCTACTATAAATGGTCATGAATTGGTAAATTATTCCAGCACATTGAGAGAAAGCTGAGCTAGTGGATAAGTCCTGTAACTCAAGTCCATAAATCAGGGAGATCTGAGTGAATCTCTGAACCACCTTGGAAATGACTCATCTTCTGTCAGCTTATTCTCTGTACAGTAGATTTAAAATAGGTCTTATGTAATACAGTGGTTATGCTAATACCCATCAACTAAACGGGATGATGCATGTAAAGTCCTGCATCTTTGAGACAAAAAGCATTCAGGAAAGCTTAGTTGTCATTGTTAAGAATACTGATAAATGTTATCACTCCCCATTCAGGCTCTACTTCTTATAACTGATCTGAGTCCAGTGCTCTCTTTTCAAAGAATAGTTTTAAAAGAACACATAGTCCAAGGAGAAAACAAGGATAAATGTAAGCAAGATTCATCCCCTCGGCACATTTTGTGACTGCAGACGAGTCCTTCACATTACCTTTCTCTCATCTCTCATCCACCACAAAGGGGCAGCCACGCCAGGTATCCCTACCCCTGGCGAAGTTGGAGTCAGAACCTCTGACAGATAATATCCGTTAATGTGCTTTGAAATATATCAAGTATGTGACCTTCAATAAAAGTTATTTTTGGTGCAAAGAGCAGCTCCTAGTTATATTTTTTCAATATTAGGGTAGCAACAGAGTTTACACCACATACCTTCTATTTTAGCAGTTATTAATGGATAATACTTAGACAGGCTCTTTTGGTATTTATTGATGAGGAATATTTTGATATATACCATTAAAATGCTTTTAGGACTTGGCTGCTGCTTTAATTTTTATATATTCAGAATTAAATTAGATTTGAAATTACATAGGACAGCTTTTCAAACCACATATTTGAATAGAAAGGGCAGGGCGCACGCACGCGAGCACACACACACACACACACACTTGTTTTATCCTCAAATACTTTCTAAATCTGGAAAGCTAATGACATCTTTGAGAGCTTCCCAGGAGGCAAGAGACTCCAGTGCCATTAGGATTCCACTGAAGAAAATCAGCTCTTTAATAGAACTAGATAAATGGGATTCCCTGTTAATCTCTCTGTTGATTTTCCTTCTTTCTTTTTTAAGACTGTGCCTTTGGTCAGAACTTCATTTAGTCTGAAGTTTGGCTCAAACCTATTGCTAGCTTTCACCCATTTTATACTCCATTAAGTTCTAAATTTAGAACTGAATTTGATTCATTCATTTTAGTTCCCAAAACCTCCAACTTTTGTGTTGAGAATGAATATTGCTTGCCTAAGATTTGAGGGAAGAACGATACTGAACATCTTGATGTAATTAGAGTATTTTTATAAGCTTTGATTTTGCTTTGTGTCATTGGACAGATAAATAAGGAGAAACTGAATATTTTGCCGTTCTGATAGCTACATTTCTACACTGAAGGGGGGGGCATAGGGTTCATGTTTGAAAAGACTGTTAGGCTTCCAGGAATTGCCACTGCAAAGGAATCCATTCAGGTAGGCAGGTGACCCAGACTATAACTAAGAGAAACCAGAGGGAAAAAAGAAGGCCAGAGGTTATTCCCCCACCATCTTATAAATTAAATAAAATGCAAGACAGGATGCTGCAATAAACCATCTGAAGGCTATGTGATAACAAAGAAAGAGGGGCTTCCTGAGATGCAATTGGACAATGAAAGCTGAAGAAATGCATCTCTGGCTAAGCTAACTATTCATGTACAAAAATAATCATGTCAGTTGGCTACCTCCAAATGAAAGCTACATGAATTTTAAAGCAAAGCCAGTACCTTTGAGCATGAAAATCTGCGAGGTTTCTAGATAAAATGAATGCTAAACCCACCCAAAATCTCATAGGAGGCTTAAAATGTGATTTCTGCAGTGAGATTGGCCTGTAGGTGAGTAGACAAACCCTTCAGCCAGGAGTAAATTTGTCCATTGAAATGGATAAATTTATGTTTTATTCATCCAAATATAATAGAAGCATCTAGCTGAGTGGAAATAATGCATATCCTGGCTTCAGAAACACTTCACTGCTGATTGACACCCTGACCTGGGGTAATCTTTCTCCTTCATCCCCTGCCACATATGAAGTGAGAACTCTAATAAGAATTTATATCCTGCTCCCAGGATAAAAATAAGTGTATTATAGTATGCATTAGTATGCATGGTACATAAGTGCAGGATTTCCTTATATTAAAAAAAAATGTGTGTGCGTAAGAATCTGACTAGTGACCTTCTTGATGGGTTTGTAACAATGTCCACTTAGAGAAATTAAATGATTTCCTCATATTTGTTTCAGCTGTGATCATATCTCATTGAAAGGTGTCTTCAGCCACTTGGTAATTTTAATCAGGGGTTCAACTGCTTCCCCTTCGTACTTACTTTATGCTGATGTACAATACAATGTTAAGTATACCTAAGTGTCTGTTGTCCTATTTTTTTTTTCAAAAACTTATGCCATGCTGACTCAAAAGCACATTATCTGACCCTGGCCAGTGTGGCTCTGTTGGTTGGAGTGTCATCCCATACACCGAAGGGTTGTGGGTTCGTCCCCAGTTGGGGAGTGTACAAGAGGCAGCCAATTGATATTCCTCTCTTGTGTCGATGTTTTTCTCCCTCTTCTTTTCCCTCACTTCCCCTCACTCTAAAATCAAAAAGCATGCCCTTGGGTGAGGATGAAAAGAGCACTTTACCTGAACATGATTATGTAAATATGACAGGTTAAGGTACAAAATCCAAACAGCGTAAACTGCAAAGAGAAAACTGTTTTATTTTTATACCCAGGAGTACTCCCTCATGTTTTATTTTTCCCACTAGAACCTGCACAAACGATAGTGAACACCTCTGCAGTGTTTGGCCCATGGTGCCGCACACCTAGGAGGGCTCCTGTTGTCATGAAAATACCAAGACAGGGTTGGCAGTTGCCTAAAACTGTCAGAATGAGTTCATTCTTAAACTTTGCACCCTGAATGGCCTTGCTTCTAGTCTGAGCCTGCAGCAGAAAATCCAATAAGAGGATTTTCCTCCCCAAATCTCTGACACTAATTCAATGACACTAGTTATGGCCTCCACATAGTCACACCAGCTCCTCACCGATGCTCTTGGAAGTCAGTGAAGCCATGAAGTTCAGTTATGTAACTGCCGAGTTGGTGCTAGAATGGGAGGGATTGATAGTCCCTTCCCGTATTTTCCAAAGAACATCCGCCACGCTCGAATTGAATTCTATCTCATGGCTATGCCTTTGCCATTGTATCAGAGAACGGACTCTGAATTCTCAGAAAGATTTGATGGTGACACTTAGAGCCCGTTACTCAGCTTGGCCCTGGTCAAGCTTTTGTTTTGTTGTATATTTCAGACCTATTGAGTTTTATGTCAACCACATTTAGTAGATGGTGACAAACAATTGAAAAGAGCAACATCAATTCAAATAAGAAATCAGGTAAATGCCATTTAAGTTTTTCATGAAAAGAAAATGGATATAATCTGACCATGCATTTAAATTGTATACAAATACATGCAAATACACATATGATAACTATTTTTACTCTAAGAATTTCATATACTTGAATGTAGTTTCGTGGTACAAAGTTAGAGTTATTTCACTAGAGAAACAATATTTACAAGTCAACTGTTTAGACATTTTTAAAGGTGATATTATCAGAAACAAGGGAAGATAAAAGAAAATAATATATATAATTCAAATCTTTTTACCTTCATTTACCTTTCCCACATCCCCTTTTCTCTCCCCCCTGTCCCTTTTTTAAAATTCTTCTGCCACATTTTAATATCTGCCTGGCAGTGAAGGTCAGGGGAGAGCTGCTCACCTTAGATAGGCAGAGGGCCTGGCATTCTAACTACCCCATTGGTTTGACTTTTCTTGTGGGTTGAAATGGAATTAAAGGGCACCTGAAGTGTTTAAGTGGAACAGGACTTTCTGTTGGAAGGGTGGTTCCGTATGCCAAATTGATTCTCATATTTATGATCATTATGTTCTGTACAGTCGCTGTGAACACTGAGTTAGCAAATACTGACCCCCCCTTGCTCCTGCAGGAAATACAGGGTTAGTTTCTTGTGAACCTCTAGTCACAACGTTTCTGTCCACTGATCAACCCGTAACCTTGTTTTACAAAGTGTTTCTGTTTAAAGACACCTTGTTTTATGTATTTATATATATTGCCAGTCATTAACATTGAACTCATGACCACTGGCACTGCAACTCACACCTAACAAGGCTTAACTTCCTTCTTTCTCTCCTAAGGCCGTCACAGTCATCTTGTG
>PVKM010020417.1:0-23346 GCA_004027735.1 Carollia perspicillata | reverse complement strand
GTCTTCACTGAGACAGCACAAAAACATTCATGAAAATAGTTTCTTTGGATAAGAGCCAAATGACATATTGACCTTGGCAATGAAGCCTGTTGGGTCTCCAGGGCAGTGAAAATGCAAGGTGGCCACAACTGGACTGCTCTCTGAGCTCAAAGTAACAACAGATAGCTCAAAGAAGCCAGCTTGTTCTTGAAGTGAAATCTTACTGCAAAGGTACCCTCTTTTTATAGAACAGATGGTCACTGGAACATAGTCCACTGGGTGCTAACCAATTACATCTCACACAGCAGAAGTAGGCTGGTTGGTACAAATATTCCCAGAGACTCTTTCTATGAAGTTACTAATTCCTTGATAAGAAGATCACTTCTAAATTTTATTTAAGATTTCTTACATTGCCTTTTTTTTTTTTTGCCTCATCTGATACTAAAATGCAGCAGAGTGTCATGGGGAAGCTGTGTTTGATTTGGGTTTGGTCACTCATCACCTTGGTTCTTCGCAGTTCCCTGTGTTCTCCTCCCCCACCTGTCTTGTACAGCCTGGTGTCCTTGGCCACAGCACAAGGCCCACTGCAGAGGTGAGAATGGGCATCCACAGCTCTTGTGTGCCGGCCCCAACCACACCCTCGGACTGCATGCTCACAGACAAGCTAAACTGAATCTGCTCAGTGAGACTGCAGAGAAGCTGGTCAGAGGAGCTCTCAGGCCAGACATTGTCAGAGATGGACTAAAACACCTTACACAGAGGACTTTCCTCAGTTGCGTGAAGGACTCTGGGTCCCATCGAAAGCACTCAGATTCAACTCCTGTGTGTGTGAGCGTGTGTGAATGTGTGTGAGTACAACATGCATTTGAGAGCAGGGGTGAGGAGGTTCCTAGGAAACAGACCCTCTCCCTTGGAGAAAGTCTGAATTTGAAGAGATATTTAATAGGTCCTCTCATCCTGCCTGAAGCCCAGTGCCTCCGTGACCAAATCAAATATGCACATATGCATACCTCTGGACAGAGACAACACCGGGGTGAAGGAGGGGGTGCTGAGTAGAGAGGGCAGAGGCAAGGCGAATGAGGACACCTATAATAGTGTCAACAATAAAAATATCTGAAAACAAAATTTTAAGAAAGGAGATATAAATACAGAAGAAAAAAGAGATATGCACTTGTTGGTGGCAGGGGCGAGGGGAAGGAAATAGAGGAGGGTAGCTATACTTACCCTACAACCACAATTATAAAATCTAGTAAATTCCAACCGTTGCGGAGGTAAGCATTAGGGTGAAAGAGAAGTCCATAGGCTATTACTTTTAAAAATGCTTCCACAGTAAAAATGATGAGAAAGAGATATTCCACTCGTTCCTAGGGAAAAAAAAATAGAAGAGAGAGATAAAGAAAATCATTAGATTGGGGATTTATAAAGTTCTGCCCCAGCAGACCGCAGGTCGAGGAGAATGCTGCCCCACCCTATGGGAGGAGTTAAAGCAACACTGGGTGGAAGGAACCTCCCCCCCACCCCTCCCGCACCCCAGGGCAAACGAGGAAGTCAACAGTTTGTTCCACTATTAGAACTCCAATCCCCTGGGCGTTAAGCTATTTTTTTTTAAGTCTTTAAATGTCCTCTGTTTAAGTGAAAATATTAGGGTGGTCAAAAAATTACAAATGTTTTGGAAAAGTCTTATTTAGTTAATCAGTGAACATGTCATTGTACCTTCTCAGAAGAGAACCCATAATGTTTTGATCTAACGGGAAGCAATGCCTGGGCAGAGGAGAAGGGTGCTGAGGGGGCGGGGGGACAGGACGGCAGGAAAAGTGTGCCATGATTTCAAGATAACAAACCCTGAAGATAACAAGACAGTCCTGGGGAGCGGACTAGCTGAGTTCTCCAAAACAGAGCAAAAACACAGCTGCAAAGCAGCGGAGACATTGAAGATCTCTCAACAGCAGCTGAAACAGGCAAAACTGCTTACACCCACGGATCCAAAAAATTGAACTCCCTTTCTTTCCTAAGAAACTCTGTGTCCAAAGACAGAGAGGTGGTTAGCAGTGAAAATCAGCATTTCCAGGATGGAGACAGGCACTGGGAGGCAGGTGCGGACAGTGAATGGAAAAGGCTCATCTCTGTTCTCAAGGGGTGGAGGTTGGTAGTCTTTTCCTCTCTCTATCACCTTGAAGAACAGCTTTGCATTTAAGGCTGCAGCTCCTGACCCTGGGAGCCCTCACTGAATAGGACAAACTCACTGGCTCCATTAGAGTGAACCAACTCTGTGTTAATTCACTGGCTTCCCGCACCACTAATTGCTTTCTCCCACAACCATCCCCAGTGCGGATACTTAATGGCCCCACCAGGCCAAGGCTGCTGCCTGGAGGCCATTATGCTCCACTGCTTGCCTCTGCAGGAGCCTCAGCCCATCTCTCACTGCAGCCTCAAAACACCAGTCCATGTGGCATTTGGCCACAGGTGTTCTAAGCAGGTCATCCACAACCTCCAAGAAGCACTTGACTCAGAACCTCCAGACATATTCTCCCACCCTCTAGCAGGCCAGGTGGGGCTAACCGAAGACCTCCAGTTCACGCACATCGTGAAGTGTTAGCATCACCCGAGGAGGCCTTCCGCCTTCCGCCTTCCGCCTTCCGCCTTCCACCTAGCCTGCTGGAGGATCCTCCACGACGGGGCATTGGGAGACTGATGGGTGGCTCTGCATGTCCCTATGTTCCCTTCATTCTTTCTGGATCCCCTAGACATTTGGTGAGTACTGGTCTCACCCCTGGGTGAAGCAGTTTAAGGATGCAAACTTTAAAAAATGCAGAATTCTGGGCCCCAACCAGACCTACTGAAGTAGATCTCCTGGCTAAGGAGCCTGACAATATGCATTATGGACAATTTCCAGATGTCTCTGAGGCTTAAGAACCCAGATCAGACAGCAACCTGGAAAGGGAACAGAAAGGTCAGATTGAATCAGCACTTTAGAGGCAGTCCGTCCCATCCTTTACTTTCTACCTATTAGAACACCATAAAGTTGATCTGGGGACACGGCTGCCTGGGGGCTATGACCCAGGTACAAATCACAATGTGTGGGAGCCTCCAGTCTTTTAAAATTAGGTGGTATGTTAAAATGAACATTAGGATAGTGTTGAAGGGAAAGCATGTTACAAAAGGGCACAGTGCCACCTGAGGAAGCTTGTGGAAGATGCGGGGCGCTGTCAAAGAGCCACAGTCCCCACCCCCACGGTGGTCAAAGCTTTCATGTTTAGCACCAGATGACAGGACTACCTCCTCTGGACCTTGGAAACCTCCATGGAAATTCATGAAGTTGGAGCTGGGATAAAAAGGGAAGAAGAGGAAAGGGACACGAACACGAGCTGGGTGCCCACTAGGTGTCAGGCACTTTCATGTGTTCACATGTATGTGCTAGTTATTTTTACATGTCCACCCACCCACCCACCCACCCGCCCAGTCATTCATTTTCACTGTGGCACAACCAGCTGAATTATTTGAAAGTGACTTTCAAGCTCTGCCTGGTGTGTCTAGACAATGAGCTTTCTGAGAGAGGTAGCACCCAAGCTTAGGGCACCTCTTCCCCAGGAAAGGGAGAACAGTAACATTGCAAAGGCTCTGAGGGCCCTATGTGCTGGGAAGCCAGCATTCGCAGACCAACTCCTGTGAACAACTGGTATCCCCAATCCAGACTGCCCAGCACCAAGTATTCTGTTTATTCCCCCATCTACAAGGCTGCTCTCTGCCTTGCTTGATTTCACTATAAAAGGGGAAAGCCACTGGGGAGGAGGGCCCTGGTCCCCTGGGCTGCAGTGCAGCCCCACACCTCACGCCCAGTGGCTTTCTGGACCTGGCACACCTCCTTGTGAGGTCAGAGTATTGGGGGATTTGTAACTGTTCTTGTGTTCTTTGGCCTTTTTGGTTCTCCCAGTGAAGTCCGCTCTATGTGATATTTGTCCCATACCCTGGCACATAACACGTGGAGGTCCAGAAGGACCCATCGGACGTGACAGTGAGTCACTCAAACATTCACAAACACATTTATGTGCTGGGTGCTGAAGGTTTGAGAAAAAGAGCTCTGAAACTGCCCCTTGGTAAGTTGGTACGAGGGATCTGTTGGTACAGTAAGAGACAAAGAAACAGATGGTTCCAGTACAATAGGTAAGTGGTGTTCTGGAGGCAAGCACAGTTTGCTGTGGATGGACTTCCCAAAGGTCAGGATCTCTGAGATGCAGCTTGAAGGTGAAGAGTTGTACAGGTGAAGAAGGTGGGATGGGGTCAGGTATTCTAAGTGCAAGAAGAACTAAGGGGAGGGGAAGTATGGAGAGCTTCAGGAAATGCAAACATTTGATTTGGCTGGAGTGAAGGCTGTGAGAAGATGGGCATGGAGGGCTGGGTAGGAGCAAGATGACCAGGACTGTGTGGCCACGCCTGGATGCTTGGACTCCATTCTGAGACTGGGGATGGCTGGGTCAGATGAGCACTGCAGTGCGGCTTTGCAGTACAGCACGGTAGCAGTGACGGGTCTGGAGAGGGTGGGCAAGTGACCCAAGCAGAGATCACAGAGTCTGGAGTCGCAGTAGAGGCAGTGGGGCTGGTTGAGAAGTAGGTGATTTGAGAGATACTCTGTAAAAGATGTAATCTGGTTTCTGGTTGAACGTAGGGGTTGGAGGAAGAGACAGTGAAAGAAGAGCACGGTCCCCTCCCTGAGTTTTCTAATTTGGTGGCTCTGAATGGCATTGCCTGTCACTGCAGTAGCAGACTTGGAAGAGGAAGGGAGAGAGACACCATTTCTGGACTTGCTTAATTCGGGGCACCTGTGGGACATCATGACACTCAGAGGTGGGGCTCGGAGGGGAGTTCGCCTTGCAAGGAGAGCTGAATGAGGTGGCCCTGGACAGTGCTCAGGCTAAAGAGAGAAAAGTTGAGGCTCGAATCCAACTGTGTAAGGGACAACCTCATCCCTACGGAAGCACTTCCGCATCACGACGTTCACCTCCTAGACAGAGGTTACAGGATCCTGCTTCAACCCACGAATCTGAGAGAGGAAAGGATCTTGGAAGTTATATAATTAACCTCCTCACTTGAAAAACTAGGATGCTGACAAGATTCCAAGGGCAGGGAGGAGTGCAGAAGGGAGAACAAACCAAGCACCGGACTCTCAAGGCTGTGAATGTTGGGACCGGATTCCACAGGGCTCCTGGAGGAATCCCTTCCTTGGGGCAGGGTGAGGACTTCACCCCATCAAGATGGCTCCTGTCTTTCTTCTTCCTTCCTATCATTTCTTGTCCTCTCTAATACTATTTTCCTCCTATTGCTTTCTTTCCATTTCCATATATTCTTCTCCCTTTCTTTCCTCTCTCCCTGCTCATTTCTTAGGGCTACTATTGGCAACCGAAGCCCCTGGTCACATTCCTTTTTGAAATATTTAGGAAAATTAATGAAAAGAGAGTCTTGGTTCCCAGGAATCATGACATCTTCTAAATACTTGTGGACTAAACACTCAGTTCCCAGGAATCATCATGTCTTCTAAACACTTGTGGAGCTAGTTTGACTCTGATGAATACAGACTATCTTGGTTTTCCATTTATCATTTCATGTATTCATATCCGGCCTTTCAACTACATTATAAACTTCTAGAAGACAGAGACTCAATTATCTTTTGACAGTAATAACCTTGATTTTGGCACCAACTGACTGTGTATGTCTTTGGGCAAGTCATTTTACTTCTCTGAGACTATTTTCTTATCTGTAAAAACACTAGTTAAGCTTTTAAAAATATATACAGTGCTGCTGAGCCCCAGGTTTCTACAGGGCTATTTGGGGAGCAGTTCTAGGTTAGGGGAAGACAGAGACAGTGGGGCTTTGGTTCCCCAACCCCATGAACCAGAGCAGTGCCATTTGAACTCACACATTAAGTTGTCCAAAGCTCTTAACACTTGAATGGAGTTTAGGAAGTCAGTTTGATGGGGGTGTAGACAGAGAATATAAATAAAAAAGTAGCCACCTCTTCCTGACGAGGCTGGGAGGTGTTCATTGGCTTTATATGCTGGGCTCTGAATAAGATTTTATCTGATAAGAGGAATCACTGCTTTTGTGTTTTTCTTGGAACTTTGAACACCACCTCCAAAGTGGTAGATGACACATAAATTCTCTCCAAAGTTCTATGGCAATTGAGGACACCAGTGCCTCGTCTGCATGCAGTTCTGCCTAAGGCACAGTCAGATTCCAAGACACAGAAAGGAACAAAGAGTTCCTGTCCTCGTTGTTCTAATGATCACCATAAATACAAATGGATTTTATAATAAAAATCCTTCATTAAAGAGATTAGTAATATTTGTGCTTGAGGAGAACATGGACTCCCTGTGAGCAGAGGCCATGCCAGGGCAAAGCTCCTAGGACAAGGACACTAGTGGAGAGCCTACCTATTCACACATGCACACACACACGGCCCATCTGGGTGATGCCCACCATCTATGTCGAATACTGCACCGCTTACATCTGCTTTATTACAGACCAGGGGTGTGAAAATTGATACTAAGCCCACGTGCAGCCTCTTAGATTTATGCAAGTGTATTTGTTAAAGCTGCCAAGAACGCTACACCAAATACATTTATGAAAAGCTCAGTCATACAATTCTATCTCAGTACAAGGTGAAAAGACAATAAATACAGTAAGAATGCTTCAAATAGCACCTTGTATTCAGACTGTTTCATAACTTAAGTACCATTCAATTGACCTCAAATTACAACCTCTTCCTTATTCTCTAATGAAGGAGAACAAAGGAACTAGAAAACCATAGTTCCTCACTCTCCGATTCTCTCATTTATTCATTTATTCATTCAGTAGGACACAAATATTTCTTGAGGGTCTGCTCAACCCTACACCTCTTGTGACATTGCCATCTTAGGACACTGATAAACTTGTAGAAATAAGAAGTAAGGACACACATTACAAGCTCCTCATTATACAGACTTAAGGGTCCTTGTCCAAGGCCTCACATCTACCCCATGTGATGAGCACTCAGGTTTCCTAAAGGCTAGTTGGTGCTCCTTCTGATACAGCACAGCTTTTTCTGTCTGTGGGCTGATTGAATCCCTGAATTACTGTGTCAAGGGGCCACTGGGCAATAAAAGGCCACCTATATGGTGTGGCTCGAAGAATGGGCTGCAGGGATCCCAAAACCTCCTCCACCCTGCCGGTGTTTGAAATGCAGCCCTTAACAAGCTTTTCTTCCATCAGCAGATGACTAGATAAACACAATGTAGGGGTGTGTGTGTGTGTGTGTGTGTGTGTGTGTATGAAATGGAGTTCTCACACATGCTACAACATGGATGAGCCTTGAAGACATCGTGCTAAGTGAAAACGCAGACACATTCCACTCACACCTAGAATGAGCAAATTCAGAGACAGAGCGTAGATTAGAGGTTACCAGAGACTGGAAGGAGGGAGAAACTGTTTCAAGGAATAAAAAACTTTGGAAATAGTGGTGATATTGCACAACATTGTGAGTATAATTAATGGCACTTGAGTATACACTTAAAAATGGTTAGAATGGCATATTTTATGTTATTTACCACAATGAATAAAAGATCCATTCCTTTGACTCTTAAAGATTTTCTAACTTTTAGAAGTCTCTACCTAAATTACCTGAGGTCATAGTTAAACTTGTATCAGGTACCACTTTAAAAGGCACTAATTCCCAGAATGTTGACAGCATAGCTTTTTGTTGTGAGATCCTGCCTAGATGTCTGGGTACCTGGATTGGGAAGAGGGAGGCTGGGCGGGGAGGTGGGAGGCCACTGAAGACAACTGCTTCAGTTCCACAACGTTCAAGGGCAGGCCCAAGGGCCTTGTATGGAAGCCTATTTAGAAGGTGCCTGGTGTTCAGATGCTGTGACCTTAAAACCCAAGACTTCTGGTAAAGGAAGAAGGGATAGGACAAACCATTGCCTAAGAATAAAGCAGTCTTGAAAAGAACATTTGACCTATTTATCAAGGGCAAGTAGCAACTGAGGTGAGTTGAAAAGTATGCCAGTGTTTTACAGCAGCTCAGTTTAAGAAAACCAAAAACTCTCCTCCAATGGCTCTGTTTTCTTTGGGCTTGCCCATGATGCTAAATTGAAGTGGCTTACTCACTTATTAATTTCTCACTTTCATGTCTACTTCTACGGAGGCTGGTCTAGCCTCAGCTGCCCAGCACCTGGACACTTCCAAAGTGTCCAGCTCCAAAGTGCACCAAACGTGCTGCCTCAGCGGTCTGCGTACTGGCCTGCCCACTCCTTCTGGGCCATTCACTGCCCCTGTCCTTGAGACAGCACCTATATCCATACATGGGGCAGGCTCCTTCCTAGGCTACATTTCCCAACTGCAAACCCTCACAGGGCAGACTGGCCTGCTGGGGTTCTGTGTCTGGTGTCCCTCATATGAATGGTAAAGAGGGAACCATCAGCCTTTGTCACATGCTGTCTGCATTACTCTCTTGGAGTTCAAAAGAAGCCAGGGTGTTGCATAGGCCAGTCTCCAGGACACTGAGGGAGTTCCCTCCACCTCAGGAGGTCACTTCCTTCTGAGGCTGCCATCCTGTCACTGGACAGCTCTGCTGTCGGAGTATGGCTGGCCCCTCCCTCTCCAAGGAGTTTCCTCTGGCTCAGGGATATTACCTTTTCTTTGGGGGTGATGGAGTGGACAGGGTGAAAGATACTACCCATCAGAGCTGAAGTATTCCTGAGGACAATGAGGCATTTGCTTAGTGACCTGTGACCTAGTGTATCATTTTCCACATGGAGGGAGGGTGCAGCAGTGGCCTCAAAACTCTCTCCTAAAGCCCACCTTCTTTTGAGGAGTAGAATAACAACTAACCCCTGACCCAGGGAAACAGACCCGGTCTGTTCAGTCCTCCCCACTATCTGTCTCTATCCAGGCCCCCATTTTAATTTCCAAATGGGTTGTTTGGATATTAAAACAGCTTCCTAACTGGTCACCTTGACATCTAGTGTGTTTTATCACTTAAAAACCTCTATGGCTCCCCTCTGCATCAAAATGGAATCCAGCTTCCTGTGCCTGGCTCCCAGCTTTGTCACAGGCTGACCCCACCCCGAACTCTAGCCACACAAAAATTTTTACTCACTGCACCCAAACCAGACAGGTTATTATGTGCAGCTCTCCTCTTCATGCCTGCCAAGTCCTGCCCCTTTCTCCTCAGGCTCCTGGACAGCTCCCAAGTCATCACCTTGTTACCCACCTGAGCCTCCCTGACCCTGAAGGGGCAGATTAGCTAGTACTGCCTCCCAGTTGTGGTGCCCTCTCTTCAGAGCACAGTGAGAGCAGTTATTACAATGTGCTTTCTAGGTGCTTCTCCCCTGCAGGGACTCTGCCTTGCAGGGCTCTGCTTCTCCCCTGCAGGGCAGAAGCAAGTATCTTTGTCACCTTTGGCTAAGAAGTGTCTTTAAATGAAAGGCAAAAAATGCTAGAGGAAAAGGGCTTTGGAGTCATACACATTTGGGATCAAATTATTTCCCTATAACAAGCTACATAACCTCCCCAAACTCTGGTTTCTTCACCAGTAAGTAGGGAAGAGTTATACAGATTGAGGGGTAGATTTGAGAATTAGAAATCATATAGCCATCACTCAAATGGAGCTGCTGGCATTACTGTAACCTTAGCACCTGCACACAGTAGGTGTTCTGCCCATGTCTTCAGAGAGTGAACATCCCAGCTGCAGTTGACTTTGAGTGTCCTCTCCAGAGGTCCTGGCTCTGCCTGCCCCCATGGCCCCCTGCTGCCTCTCCCCATCTCCTTTCCTGCCCTGGCCCCTTCAACTCTCTTAGCCTCTAAGCTGATGGCACAACTCATTTCTGTGTCTCTTTTGATCCTCTTGACTTCAACAAAAACCAGAGAATTGAAGCCTCACATCTACTATCAAAGAAAGACAAAACAAACACATAATGCCTCTTAGACTGTTTGCTGGGTTCCCTGTATCACAAACGTCCTTGCCCTACCTCCCTCCTTAGCCCTCAGATCTGCAGTAATAGGTTCTATTCTGGCTTAAAGCACCTCCTGCCCCACAGCCGTGAGCATTTCCCTGTGTCTCTGGGAACTTGCCGATCCTTTGCCTCCTGAGGTGACTTATTTTAGCTATGGTGGACAAGTTGAAGGGCGACAGTCAGTGCTCTCAGGATTTCGGTTTGCTACCTAGGCAGTAATCGGCACAGTGATAACTCATTGGGAAGTACTTTACAGTTCACAAGGCACTTCCCCTTCCTCCAAATGTCGAGTCTCATGATCACTTTGTGACATAGAAAGGGCAGACACATTTCTTCTCCTCTCACTCCTGCTTTCTTTGCCTCCTCACAAAACCACCATGACCACTGTTACCACTATTACCATCACCACCACCATCTCTATTCCACCAGTGTCACCACCCCCACCATTGTCATCACCACCACCACCACCATTATCACCACTATTGTCCTCATCACCATCACTATGATCACCATTACCAGGCATGTGCCCCAACCCTGGCACTATCATCTTTTGTTTAGCTGGACAGGCTCATGTCCATAAACAAAGCCTGGACCCATGGCAACCATCTGGGGACCATGAAGACTACTAGTTGAGGATGAGAGAAACATGCTGAGGATGGCAGAAAGAAAGGGTAAAAAGAAATGGCATCCTGGTCGAAGTTGCTGAACTAACTCAACCAGTGAATTACCTCAACCAGCTCTGGTGCCATCCTAATTTGGGGCTTACTTTATGTGAGATGAAGTTTCCTTATCGTAGCATTCATTTCAAGGGGAGTTTTCTTGTGCTTGTATCTGAAAGCATACTTATGGATAGGCTCTGTTTGCTATCTCTACACACCATTCCCCCTCCCACCTCTCTATCCCACTCCTGCTCTGTGCTCCCATGCCTTTCAGCCATATGCGCACATTAAAACTAAGCTGAGTCTCATCATCTGGGAAAGGCAGGAGCTTGTAAACACTGTAAGACAAATAAATGCTCCTCTGTCTCCTGGTTAGCTCTCAGCCTGTGTGTGAGATGCTCATTTCAGATTACTGTCTCAGGCTAGACCTAGGAAGATCGCACCAAATCTCAATCAGAGGGCAGCCGTGTAAGCTGTGCTCAGCCTCTTGTCCCAGCACAGGGATGTTGAGACGAAGGGCATGGCTGCATGAGCAGTGACGCTGCAGTCCTACAAGACACGAGGTGGGAGGCAGGGAGGAGCTCCTCAATATCCCACTGGCAGAAGCCTGGAGATAAAGGACACACATGCAGACCTGGTATTCTCTCCCTAGGGTGGGTTTTTTCTTACCCTCAACGGATGAAGAAATTTCTGAGCACAGAACTTTCCAGAATCTCACTTTCATCATGCTACTTCCCTCCTTGGGAACTTATAGGGACTCTGCGTCACGTCTCAACTTCTCCGCTTGAATCTTTCCCTTCCCACCTGTGAACCTGTCTTCTGATGCCACTCAAGTTATAATGTTACCTCTCTCCCTACTTAGTTCCATGCTGGCCTCTGTGGCTCACTTTCCACAGGGCCAGAAGGATTCCTCCACCTGTTAGGGAGTTACTCTGACTTTTCCAGAGCTCTCAATCTCCTTTTCCTGTGGGTCCTACAGTCGTATGGCCAGTCTGTCTGTGCTGTTCATTTGTATTTTTACATATGATATTATGGCATGTTTGATAAGTTCTCTCATTGCGACAAGTGTCCCAGATCTCTCTTACCCATCAGCACTCCGAGGGCAGGAGCTATGTCATTCTGACGCACAGTTTTTTGGACTGGAGGCTCCCAGATCCATCTAGTGCACAGTTGGAAGGACACTTAGAGGCCGTCAAGGCTGACATCCCGGTCCCAGACTCTCTCAATAACACAATTCATGGTTTACAATGGGCTTTCACATCTTCCTCTATCAGCTCCCTAGACAGCCTGTGGGTCAGCTGGTTGGCCTTTTTCCTCAGCAACCTTCCTCCCCTTCCCCCACAGAAGCACCACCAGGCCACTGAGTATCAATATCATGGAGACCATATATAGAGGGACCCACCCTGAAGGCCTCTGAGACTGAGGACTGTGATTATGAAGGACATAAGATGCTACCTCTGCCCTCTAAGTGCTCATAGTCAGTCAAGAAAGCAGGAGAGGTGTGCCTGGTGGAGAGGAATTAGGACACAGGGTCACATTTGCTACTTGCCAAATGAGTACTGTGGATAATAAGCAATTTAAGAATTTGGAGAAAAGGCAGACTGCTAAGGGCTGGAGGTCAGGAGAGGTGGTGTGGGCTGGGCTTGCTTGAGGGTGAGGGGAGACTGTAGGCTGAGCTTGGGTACAATGAGGGGATTTCCATATGGGAAACACAAAGTTCTCATGGAGACCCAAGAAGCAGACAATTTTTTTCTAGGAAGTTTACATTGAGGGAGGTAAATCTGGGTAGACAGGAGGGCTTAAATTAAAGCAGTGGCAGGACAGAGTTTGTAATTCATACAAGAGAGTTGTCCCAAGATTTAAGGTCTATGGTGATTTGGGGTGATGATGATTTGTGATCAAGGGGTGATATGTGCCGAGCTAAGATTAAGACAAATGTAGAAAAAACCCACGGATGGATTAGATTCTATTTGGGAGACTCTTCAGTAGTCTAGGAGTAGGTGATGGCTGTTTGAGCTAGACAGGGGCAGAGCAGGAGAGAGAAGGCGAAGACAGATTCAGAAAATGCTGGGACTGGAGGTGGGCAGAGAGGGGACCATCAGACATCACATTAAGACTTCATTCAGAATGGCTAGAGGAACGAAGGTGTCATTCGCAACAAGGCGGGAGCTGGCCAGCGCCAGCACGGTGGCTTACACATACCAGACACACTCTCTGGACTGCCATTTCTTTATCTGCCAACTGTAAAGTTTGGCCGCACAATCTCCACTCCCCTTCCTGCATCCAGCTAGACGATGACCCAGTGCAGCAGGAATTCCATGGCACTGGCAAATCCGTTTTAAATTTTAGATCTTGTACAACTATTGTATCTTAGCCAAGTTGCTTAAATTTCATATGCCTCCATTTTCTTAGCTATAAAATGGAGATGATATTTGCCTATCAAGACTCCATAAGGACTGAGGGAAAAATATATGCTAACATGTTAAACAGAAAATATTTAAGAAATGTAGCCCTGGCTGGTGTAGCTCAGTGGATTGAGTGTGAACTGAAAACCAAAGGGTCACTGGTCTGATTCCCAGTCAGGGCACAAGCCTCGGTTGTGGGTTAGATGAAACTGTGAGGGTTATATGAAATCCATGAGGGGGGTGTTGGACCAGGATAGCATTTCTCAAGGCTCACCACCAATTTTACCACATCCATGCATGTGTAGTATGTGTTTACTTAATACTTTTCTTTAAGTCAAGTAACTTCTCTTATATAAACATTTAGAAATAGTTTTTAATCATAAGTATCACTATAATCACTTACCCCCCCAACCAAGTTCACATTCATTCCACACTTGGGGAAACACTGGGCTCAGGGACTCTCCCTTAAAAGGATCAGACTAACTACATGTTGCTCCAACAGGTAGGAGAAGGAAGCAGGACCCATCAGTGGAACTGAGAAGGAACTGAGTGGAATTGTGCCTCAGAGGAGGAACTCTCAAGGGTTGGAGCTCTTCCACAGTAGCAAGGGTTGCCTTTGGGGTTATATGCCTAGACGCAGGAGTAGGTCGCCTGTGGGTGTGAATTCATGAATTCAAGCCTCAGTTAGAGAACTACACCACATCTCCTCCAAGGTCCCTTTGATAACCAGCAGTCTTTGATGCCATTCACGAGTGAGAGGAAAGCAAAGGAAGTGAGTGAGTGAATGAATGGGTGAATAAATGGATGGGTGGAGGCAGAAAGTTTATTCATCAGAGAGGCATGAATATAGAGCAGTGCAATGCTTTTGCTGTCATGGCTTGCCCCTCTTCTCCCCACCCACTGGGGGCTGCCAAGCCTGTGACTGCTCTCGGTCTTGTGGCCCCAAAAGAGCACTGACCTAAGAAGACCATCTCTGGCTCTCTGCCCCATGGATCCACCAGGCTAGATTCCATTCTCTTTTGCCTCAGATCCTCAGCCTGCCTCTGGATCTGGGATAGGCAAGTGGCACCATAGATCCAGGCTCCTCAAAAACCAACAGGTAAGGAAATGAAATTCTCACCAGTGACAGCCTGACCACACTTCCTATGTGGTTCAGGAGGCATTAATGTGCACATCAGCTTCAACCAAAAGGAGCCTTGTTTGGGCAGCTGGTTCCTCCAGTGCTGGCTGCGGGGTACCGGGACTCTGCCTGTCTAAGGGGCCCCAGGCTCCTGCCTCAAAGAGAACACTTCCCTCACCTAGCCTCTGCCTTGGCTTTGTTTGCCCTCTTGATGCTCTGGTTCTGTCCTGGTGGTTTGTTCAAAATGCTGAGAGGACCACCAGGCTATGTGGTGTGCAGAAGCATCTGGGCACAAAGCATCTGAGTGGAGTGAATCTGAAAGCTCCTTGGGTCCAACATCTTAGTTTACCAGATGAATACAGTAAGACACAAAGAAAGGGATGACTTGCCAAAGCCACAAAGCTGCCTCACATAAATTATATGGTAATAATGCTCATTTACAACATTATATATTTTTAATCCTTATCTGAGGATATGTATTTATTAATTTGAGAGAGAAAGAGAAACATTGATCGGTTGCCTCCCATATGCACCCTGACCAGAGATCAAACCCACAACCCAGTTATGTGCTCTGACCAAGAATTGAAACTGACCTTTTGATATACAGGACAACGCTCCAACCAACTGAACAAGTTGGTGAGGGCAACAGTTCATTTTTCAAAAAAAAACATGTTGCTTCTACGCCTTTTCTAATCTACCATCTAGAGCATGTGCAGTAATCCATTATCTGACCTTCCACGGCACTTCTCTTGGTGGAATCAGTGTGAGCACATCATACTTCTGGCCTTTCTGAAGGTCAGGGCCCACGTTTCACCATATATCCGCACACCTGAAACAATGGTAGAATACTGGACAGGGAACTATAAGGGCTTGATCTACTGCTTGTTACCACAGCTCCTGGGCACATCGCTTTGCCTTTTTAAGCCTCAGTTTTCTCTGTAAAATGGGATGACCAAACCTACCCCATAGCAATGTCATGAATTTGAAATAAGAAACAAATAATATTTATTTAAGATATTTTATAACTGTCAAACTACTATACAAATGAGTTATCATTACTATAAAAATAAGCAAAAAAATTATCTAAATATGAAACAAGCAGTGAGGAATACTGATCTCTCAGTCAAGACTGAAGCATGCAGCACCAGAGCCAGCTACAGCAAATCCCACTCTATGGGGTCAGCTCCCACACAACTAAAGCCAGTCAGCTTTAGTATCAGTTCCATCCACTGATGTGCCAACGGCAATCAAGGCTCAACTAAAACAAGACAGTGCACACAGCCCACACAAAGGACACACCCAGAGCACCCAGCTAAGGACCAGGAAGACTGTGCCACTGGGCCACACAAAACACCTACCACCTAAGGCCACCCTGCCAAGACTGGGATAAATAGATCTACCTAATACATATAAACAAACTCAGGGAGACAGCCAAAGTGAGGAAACAAAGTAACATGTCCCAAAAGAAGGAACAGGACAAAACCCCAGAAAAAAGAACTAAACAAAATGGAGTTAAGCAATCTACTAGATACAGAAGTCAAAACACTGATTATAAAAATGCTCTCAAGGAATTTAGTGAGAACTTCAACAGAGAGATAGAAAACATAAAAATGGAGATAGATATTACAAAAAAGAACTAGTCAGAAATGAAGAATACAATAAAATGAAGAAAACACTAAAAGGAACCAATAGCAGATTAGATTAAGCATAAAATCAAATACGAAATTTGGAAGAGATGGTAGCAGAAAATACCCAACTGGAACAGCAAAAAGAAAAGAGAATTTGAAAAAATGAGGATAGTTTAAGGGGCCTGTAGGACAACATCAAGCACACCAACATTAGCATTATAGGAGTACCAGAAAAAGGGAGAACAAGGGGTTGAAAACCTATTTGAAGAAATAATGACTGAAAACTTCCCTAACTTGGCAAAGGAAATAGACATACAAGTCCAGGAAGTTCAGGGAATCCCAAACAAGATGAGCCCAAAGAGGCCCACAGCAAGACACATCATAATTAAAATGCCAAAATTTAAAAACAAAGAGAGAATCTTAAAAGCAGCAAGAGAAAAGTTATGTATTCCCTCCCATAAGAGCTCCTATGAGACTGTCAACCAATTTCTTAACAGAAACTTTTCAGGCCAGAAGGGACTTGCAAGAAATATTCAAAATCATATAAAGCTAGGATCTACAACCAACATTACTCCACCTAGTGAAGCTATCATTTAGAATTGAAGGTCAGATAAAGAACTTCCCAGATGAGAAAAAGCTAAAGGAATTCATCACCACCAAATCAGTTTATAAGAAAAGTTAAAGGGACTTCTTAGAAGTCCCTTTCTTCTTTTAGAAGAAAAAGATGAGAAGAAAAATATAAAAAAAATAAAATTACAATAACTACATACCTATCAATAATTACTTTAAATGTAAATGGGTCAAATGTTCCAATCAAAAGACATACATTCGCTGAAGGGATGAGAAAACAAGGCTCATACATATGTTTTCTACAAGAGATTCACTTCAAATAGAAAGACACACACAAACCGAGAGTGAAGGGATGGAAAATATATTTCATGTAAGTTGAAATTTTCAAAAAGCTGGGGTAATAATACTTATATCAGACAAAATAGACTTTAAAACAAAGGCTATTAACAAGAGACAAAGAAGGACCCAGCAATTTCATTTCTAGGTACTTATCCAAAGAAACCGAGACACTAATTTGAAAAGACATGTGCATCCATATGTTCATTCCAACATTATTTACAATAGTCAGGATATGGAAGCAAACTAAGTGTTCACTGACAGACAAACAGATAAAGATGTGGTACATATGGAATATTACGCAACCAGAAAAAAGCAAAGTCTTGTCATTTGTGACAACATGGCTGGACCTAGAGAGTATTATGCTAAGTGAAATAAGTCAGACAGAGAATGACAAGTGTCATATGATTTTACTTATATGTGGGATCTAAAAAACAAAATAAACAAACAAAACAGAAACAAACTCATAGATACAGGGAGCAAACATGACGCCAGACAGGAGGGGGAGTTGGGAGCTGGGTGAAGGGATTAAGAAGTACAAATTGGCAGTTCAAAATAGCCACAAGGATGTAAAGTACCACACAGGGAATATAGTCAATAATACTATAATAACTATGTATGGTGTTGGGGGTACTAGATGTTTTAGGGGATCACTTTGTAAGTTACATAAATGTGTAACCATTATGCTGTACACCTGAAAGTAATACAATATTGAATGTAATTGTAATTGAATTCTCTAATTTAAAAAAAAAGAGACTGCAGCATGCAGAAGAGAAATGGCTTCTCCAAGGTCAAACAGGAAGGCTGTGAAGAGCCCTAGAGTGGGGTCTCCAACCCCCTGCTCATGCTCACTCACATTTGGCCTCACTTTGACTCTCTGTTAGCCTCAGCTGCCCACTCCCCAGTGTACTGACAGAGCGGTGTTGTGGGTGGAGAGTCACAGACTCCTAGAGCAGGAGAAACCAAACTGCTGAGTGTTGGAGCCCCTTCCCCTGAGTTGCTAGAGCAGGTCTCCAGGTTGGCCATGAGAAGGGTGGCTAAACTATTTTCATTCTCCAGACTTTGATGGCACCTGGCCGCTGTGGTGAGTACCAGGGCACCTGCCATGCAAAGATGTGAAGACATGGTTTCTGCTCTAAAGAAGCCCATGGTCCACTTCCTGCCCCGGGAAGTCAGTGAGTATATCCCTGATGACTGCTCCTAGCCCCTCTGCTGACCACAAGTCACCTAAAAGGGGCTCAGTTGCCTGTCCTCCAAGTCAGACTTGGCTCCTCACAGTCGAGCTCTTCTTGGAAACTGGCTGACGCCTACACCGAAGGCAGATCTAATTTAATAAGTGTTTCTTGCACGCTGCAAACAGTCATAATTTCGGCTTTTTGTGGCTGTCTTCTTTCCCTTGTAAAAAGGGGCCTGTTCTGCTTGCTGATTGGCTCAATTATCATGATATAAAACAGAGAGCAATAAAAACTGGGGACATGCCCTAAAAAGGGAGTGTGGTAACAGTGATTCACAGTCATTCCCCTCGGGGACCAGTAGGGGTGAGGGAGGTGAGCTCTCTCTCCCATGTGAAGATGAATTTTGTGGTGGGTGAGAAGGGGGACGGGAATTGCAGGATCCGGACATCAGAAAACACAGGGCTCAGGGTCCTGCCTTCACCCAGACATTCCCTAAGCCCCACTGGGAAGCACTCACTGCACAGCAAGCTGTGTGATGAGGCTGTGCACACTGCCTGTTGATGGGGTTTCCGCCCACCCTTTCATGGCAAGTGAACGAAGTGACTGGACCTGAATACCTCACAAATGGGCAAACTCTTGGCTCCAGCTTTTGTCACATGCCTGGTCCTGGGCACAGTACTTTCCAGAGGTTATTGCACAACAGCCCTGGCAGGTGGGTACCATCATTATTTTCACGTTGCAGGACTGGAACTGTGCTCTGTCTGGCATCATGCTGCTGGTTTGTGCCTCCCAGCATGAGCCAACAAATTTGGATCCCTGGATTCCATAGGCCTCTTGCTGCTTTTTCTCCCTCTGGAGACAATGACTCAGTTGGGGCAGTCAGAGTACCATCCTAGAAGTCAGATATCTTGGGTTCTAACTTTAGTTTTGCTATTATCAAGTGGGGTGACCTTGGGAGGCCACACAGCTCTGTGAATCTGATTTTTTTCAGCCACAACATCCACAAAATAAAAAGGCTGGATTTTATCAGTGGATCCCAAATTTTAGTTTTCTGATGGCTACCTAGAAATGTCCTGGACAAATGGTTAAAAATATAGCCTCCTGGCCCCCATCCCAGATGTGCCGAATCAGGATAGTCTGGAAGGGGTCTGGGAGTCTGGATTCCTTAGAGGTCCCATGGGTTCTGAAGAGCCCAAGCTGGGAACTACAGATCAAAATGGTCTCCACAGTGCCTTTCAGCTGCAAGATTCTCAAACCCACCCCTGCTTCCCGGGAGCAAAGGTGCTCTGCAGGGAACAACCTAGACCTCCCACACCTAACAAGAAAGGCAGAGGAGGTGGGGAGAGGCAGAAGCACTGCCTGAAGCTGCCCACAGAGGAGTGGCATGTGGCTTATACAGAGATCTCTGAGGGCAGTCACTGTGCTGGGATATGGAGTCAGCAGTAGGTGTGTTTCCAGGGTGGGAGGTTCAGGAGCACAGGGCCATCACACCTGCTCTCTGCCATCAACCTGTAGGGGAGGCTCCCAAGTCAAGAGGCAAGCTTATTCTAGCTGAACCCATACCACAGCCAGGCTAAAGGAGGGCTTCACAATGAGGGATGGAACAGAGCCTGGTCAGGGAGGGCTGCTGATGGCAGGGAAGAAACTTGAGCTCTTTTCTGTAGACAGTGTTGAACCAATAATGTGTAAGTGAATCTTATGAAAGCACTGTTCAGGTAGAATTAAAACAGATTTTCAATTTTGAAGCAAATAATACAAGATATAGTCTTTCCTTTGAAAGCGTTTCTCAGCTTGAAATCCCTAAAGTGATGGAGCTAAATGTTTGCTCAGATAAGGCGTCACTAATATGTTATAAGGATTCCAAAGGAGACATTATGTTGCTTTTAAAAATCTGCCTCACAAAATGCTAGTCATTCTAGGCCCAGCCATGACCAGCTGCCCCTCGGGATGCCTTCCTGATGGTGCGGGTCTCTCCCTTCTGCAAATTCTTCTCCTTAATCATCTATCCAGTAATTCCCAGACTCTTGTTGTGATTTCATGATTCAGTAAAATAGAAAAAAAAATGCTAGGGATGGAAGTAGGGTTGCCAACTTTTTATTCTGCCAAGTAGAAATATTAAAAATAACAATGACCATTTATTATCCCTTCGTTTCATAAAAGGAGAAACAACCCCAGAATAATGGGCAGTTGGCAACCCCCACTGCCATCACCACAGCTCATAGGCACACACTGCACCCTGCTTCTTTTTCCATCTAATGCAGCCTGAAATATCTTCACTGCAGGTCAGCACAAGTCAGCAGGCGGCCATTGGGAAGCTTAGGTCCTTCCCGTCCTCCAGCTCACTGCATACTTCCTGTGTCCTTCCCACTAAGGTGTCTTTGCTATGGCCCCCAAGGCCATCTAAGATTTGCTTCTAGCTGACTAATCAGTGGAATACGGCAAATAATGGCCACAATATTTCAGAGCTCTTCTTACCAAGAATCAGAATCTATTTTCCCATCTCTTGAATCTGCGCTGACTCTGTCACTTGCTTTAACCAACAGAATACTGTGGAAGTGACAGTGTGCAACATCTTGAGGCCTTGCAGCTTCTTCTCTCACTTTGGGGCCTTCCTCCCACCACGTGAACAAACCCAGAAAACTCTGCTACAGAACAAGATGCCGTGTGGAAAGAGGACTCAGTCATACCAGTGAACCCAGCCAAGGCCATTATGAAGTAACTAGTTTCTGTAACCCAGCATCTGACTGTAGACACTTGAGCCAGCCTAACAGACCAGCTGAACCCTTCTGGGTCCAGAAGAACCACCCAGTTGGGCCCAACCCACATTATCAACCTGCAGAAATGTGAACTACCGGAATGGTTGTTGTTTGAAAGCCACTAAGGACTGAGGGTTTTTGTTATGCAGCACCAGCTACCCATCACATCACTCTTCCAACCACAATTTGCATGTGCCTTCTATGCCTTCCACTGCTTGTAAATACAACCTGGGCTTTCCTATCTCTAAGAATTTGTCTAAATTATCCCCCTCTAGGCTCAGGCCTGAAATATCTATTTCCTTTCTCCTCAGATTTTACCCATTCTTCAAGATCCAGGTCAACTGCCTCCTTCTCAGAACCCTGGCACTCACTCTCTGAGCCCCTCCCTTGGCCCTTAATCTCATATACATCACCTTGTGGCATGTCTTACATATACTATGTTAACTTTACATGTGTTTTTTACATCTTGCTTTCTCAATTACATTGACAGTCCTTCACGGGCAAAGGCTTGTCTTATATTTAACTCATTTTTAACCCAATATCTTGTGCAGGAGAAGTATATTTATTACTCATTGATTGATGAGACTTGGAAATTCAACTAGTATCTGAGAATAACTACAGAAGTCAGTTTTCAACGACACACCTCCCATGCAGCTTTGAGCTGTGTCCTGAATGCTCCTCCTTTGCCATGAGGTTGATCTCATTGCTCAGACCCCCCACAAATGCTTTCTAGATGGGGGCAGCAGGGGGAGGGCAGGGGGGGTGTCCTCTGTTCCCCCTACACCTGTAGCATGGGAAGTCAGAGAGGTGCACCCGAACCAAAGCACACAAAACCCTCTTGCCAAATTATACTTGATTTTCCAAGTCTCCCGGGATCTTCCAGAGCTCTCCAGAAACTTTCCCTTTTCATTTCTGTGACCTTTCATTTGTCCCAGGCACTGGCATTAGATAATCTTGGCTTCCTTTGCCTTTTAGCCTTCTCAGAGGCCTTTAAAGTGAACTACAAAGCTTCCAGGGAATAGCAGATAAAAAAACTTAGCATTGCAAATGAGGACAGCATTAAGCCTGGGCTCCAAAAGAGGTAGGTGCATTCCAAAGAGCTCTGAAGACAGGCTACTAACAACTGAACAGGGAAGGTAAAGGCCAAGGTTTCTGGCTCTGTTGGTTTAGTCCTACAACTCCTTTTTCTCCAATAGCCCATAACAAAGTCAGCACTACGTTTTTTTGCTATGCCACCACCCTCCCTTCAGGTGCTGCCTGCCCTGAGATCAGTGCCCCCGCAGTCCCTGTACTTGAGTCCCTGTCTTGTAGTCTTGATCGTTTTATTTTCTAGGACCAAAGATAGCAAATCATTTTAAAAATCTAAGAAAATGCTAAAACAAAAAATAAAAAGGAAAAGAAAAAGAAAAATGAGCAATATCCTATTTCTTTTCTTTGTACATATTTTTGTCTTTCCAAAATTGTCATCATACTGTTCATATTGTTTTACAACTTTCTTTATTTTTGCTTAACAGTGGGTTTTACACATCTTCTACATTATTCAATTTTGTTTCCAGTATCACTTTCAATAATAACCTTATAGCATTCTAGTAGAGTGGACAGGTGTACTATAATTTATTTACCCAATTTTCTGGTTTGGGTGCTTTAAGTTTCTGGGCCACACACAATTTGGAGCATGCCCCTCTTGGAGAGGTAGATGGCCAGCGGCCTGCTTTAGCCCTAGGACTGCTGCATGAACCTACCTCAGCCTCTCCTCCTTCCACTGGAGCAGAGTGCCCAGCTCAGTCCAATGGGCCCTGCTTTCTCTGGGGTTCAAGGGAACTACTGTCTTCTGATAGGGTCTAAGTGTCTCCTGCAGGCAGCCCTTACAGCTCCCCAAGATGCCAGGGCTCAGGCACCACTGACAAGGATCAAGCATTCCAGCTGGAAGAGACCTTAGTGGGCATGTAATCAAATTCCCCATTTTACAGATTAGAAAAATGAGGGTAAGATATAGGGAATGACTCGTCTGGATCCTGGGACCAGGACTCCACATTCAGTGCTCTTGGATCTACCTGCTCCTCCTCTACTGACAAGGCACCTGTCCTGATTGGAGTGTAGGGACACTCCCTACACTTCTTGGCCCTCAGGCAGCCTCTGTGCCCATTGCCCCTGCCAGCTCGGACTCCAATGAAAGGCTTCCCTCACCATCCTCTGCAAGTGCCCTCAGGAGGTGCTCCTAGGAGGGGTGCCCCACATGGACCCTGATGCTTCACGAAGCAAACAAAAGAGGGAGGCAGGCAGGCAGAGGGATCCTGCAGGTCCTGGCTTTCCTGCAGAGATGGGACTCCACCCATCTGGGGCTGGACCCCTGTTAACTCATGTTCTTTCTTGGAACACTCAAAAAACCCTCTTTTCATCCTTGCAGAGGATCCCTCCTATTCAGGGGTCCCTTTCTCCTTTTATGGATGAAGAGAGACTACCATGAAACATGGAGCCTTTCCAATCATGAGAACACCCAATCCTCTGGGGACTGTGGCTCTGGTGCTCAGGTGGGCCAGGGCTCTTGGTCTCGATTCTTAACGCAGCACAGGAACCCACCCCCACTTCCATGAGAGCACAGGAAGCTCCAAGCCTATGCTTTCTGCAAAGTGTCACATTCCTCCCTGCCTCCTGGTCCCTAAGACATCATTCAGCCAGCATACTTTTAGCCAACACACCAAACATCCAAGAAAGAAGAACAGTTTCTATCC
>PVKM010020416.1:0-23385 GCA_004027735.1 Carollia perspicillata | reverse complement strand
CACAGTTAGTGCTATATTTATCCAAAGGATCTCCTATCTCTTCTCTGCTTGTTGGAACTTTAAATTCCATAGAATACTCTCCCACTGTATTAATCCCTTTGCCTTCCCCCTGCCACTGATTACACAAAAGAGTAGTTGGGAGCTGTGAACACCAGTATACCTGCTGGAGAAGAGAACCCACCAACAAAGGAACCACAAACAAGGAAAAACCCAAGTACGACAAGAGAGCCCATACAAACAGAAGAAAGGGCAACCCTAGAGCACCCAGACAAAGAAAGCAAAGAGACCACGCCACCGAATCCCACAGAACTTCTACCATAGAAGTTCACCCTACACAGACAGCTAGCAAAGTGGAACATCAAGAAGCTCAGAAACAAACAAAAAGAGTCACCTAAAATGAAGAAACAAAAAAAGAACCTTCAATCAATAGGAATGGAAGACTCCCACTAAAAGAGATAAATGAAATGGAGGTAAGCGAACTATCAGATGTCGAATTTAAAATAATGGTTATAAGGATGATCAAGGAACTCACAGACAACTACAAGGAACTGAGTGAGAACTATAACAATATGAAAAAGGAAATAGAAACTATAAACAAAAACCAGGAAGAAATGAAGAATACAATTTCTGAAATAAAAAAACACACTAGAAGGAATTACAAGCAGGCTGGATGAAGCAGAGCACAGAATTAGTGAGGTGGAAGACAAGGTAGAAAGAAACACCAAGGTAGGGCATCTGCAAGAAAAAAGACTAAAAAACTATGAAGAGAGCTTAAAGGAACTGCAAGACAACATGAAATGCAACAATATTCCAATCATAGCTATATAAGAAGGAGAAGAAAAGGAATAAGGGATAGAAACCCTGACTAAAAAAATAATGACAGAAAACTTTCCAAACCAGGAGAGGGGAAAAGAACACGCAAGCTCAGGAAGCACAGAGAATCCCAAGCAAGATGAACCCAAAGAGGCCTATTCTAAGACACACCATAATCAAAATGCCGAGTTTTACAGACAAGGAGAGAATCTTAAAAACAGCAAGGGAGAAACAGGAAGTAACACACAAAGGGGCTCCAATAAGGCTATCAGCTGATTTCTCAACAGAAACACGAGAGCCAGAAGGGAATGGCAAAACATAGTTCAAGGAATGAAAAGCAAAGGGCTGCAACCAAGACTATTCTATCCAGCGAGGCTCTCAATTAAAATGGACGGCAAAATAAGGGGTTTCCCAGAGAACAAAAGGCTGAAAGAATACACCTCCACCAAACCAACACTACAAGATACGCTAAAGGGACTGCTATAAGAAGAGGAAGAAAAAGAGTGTGTGCAAGAGAGGAACACAGGTAAAAAGAAGGAAAAATGAATAAATACCTGTCAATAATAACCTTAATGAAATGGATTAAATGCTCCAATCAAAAGACACAGAATAGCTAAATGGATAAGAAAACATGACCCACACATATGCTGCCTACAAGAGACCCACCTAAAAAAAAGAGACCTACCAGACTGAAAATGAAGGGTTGGAAAAAATGTTCCAAGCAAATGGACAGGAAAAAAAAAGGAGTAGCAATACTTATATTGGACAAAATAGACTTCCAAACAAAGGCCATAAAGAGACCCAGAAGGACACTTTATAACACTTAAGGGAAGAATCTATCAAGAAGACATAAACACTGTAAACATATATGCACCCAACATAGGAACACCCAAATGTACAAGGAAAATCTTGGAGGACTTCAAGAAAGACATAGATAACAACATACTTATAGTAGGGGATTTTAACACCCCACTGTCAAAATGAATAGATCTTCTAAACAAAATATCCACAAGGATATTGTGGCATTGAACAATGTTCTAGATGCAATGGACTTAACTGATATATATAGAGCCTTTCATCCCAAAGAAGCTAAATACACATTCTTTTCAAATGTACATGGAACATTTTCAAAGACAGACCGCATAATAGGACATAAAACAGGCCTCAACAATTTCAAGAAAATTGAAATCATGTCATGCATTTTCTCTGACTACAAGGGACTAAAACTAGAAACCAACCTCAAGGAAAAACCCCCAAACACTCAAACTCATAGAGACTGAATAGCATGCTATTAAACAATGAATGGGTCAAGAATGAAATCAAGGAAGAAATAAAAAAGTTTCTGGAAACAAATGAAAATGAACTCATAACAGTTCAAAACTTATGGGACACAGCAAAGGCAGTCCTGAGAGGAAAGTTCATAGCAATACAGCCTACCTAAGAAAGATAGAAACATTTCAAATAAATAACCTAAACCTACAACTACAAAAACTGAAGAAACAACAACAAACTAAGCCCAGAGCAAGTAGAAGGAAAGAAATAACCAAGATCAGAGCAGAATTAAATGACATAGAGACTAAAACAACAATTCAAAGGATCAATAAACCCAGGAGCTGGTTCTTTGAAAAGAAAAAACAAAATCAACAAGCCTTTAAGCAGACTCATCAAGGGAAAAAGAGAGAGGACCCAAATAAAAAAAGTCAGAAATGAGAGAGGAGAGATTACAACTGACACCACAGAAATACAAAGGAGTGTAAGAAATTACTACAAAGAACTATATGCCAAGAAATTTGAAAACCTAGGTGACATGGGCAAAATTCTAGAAAAATATAATCTCCCAAAACTGAATGAAGAAGCAGAAGGCCTGAACAGAACTGTAACATCTGATGAAAACAAAGCAGTAATTAAAGAACTCCCACCACACAAAAGCCCTGGACCAAATGGTTTCAGAGGAGAATTTTACAAAATATGTAAGGAAGAGCTAACCTCTACCCTTCCCAGACTATTCCAAAAAATCCAAGAAGAGGGCATGCTCCCAAAGTCTTTTTACGAAGCCAGCATCACCCCAGTTCCAAAGCCAGACAAAGTCATAACAAAGAAAGAAAACTATTGGCAAATATCGCTGATGAACATAGAGACCAAAATCCTCAACAAAATATTGCCAAACCACACCCAGCAATACATTAAAAAGATCATACATCATGATCAAATGGCATTCATCCCAGCGATTCAAGGATGACACAACATTCACAAATAGATAAATGTAATATATCACATAAATAAAAGGAAACACAAAAATCACACGATCATATTAAAAGATGCAGAAAAAGCATTTGATAAAGTACAGCACCCATATATGATAAAAGCACTCAGCAAAGTGGGAATAGAGGGAGCATCCTCAACATGATAAAGGTCATATATGAGAAACTTGTAGCCAGCATCATACTCGACAGACAAAAACTAAAAGTTTTCCCACTAGGATCATGAAGAAGACAAGGATGTCCACTTTCACCATTTCTATTCAATATAGTATTAGAAGTCCTAGTCACAGTAATTAGACAAGAAAGAGAAATAAAACACATCTAAATTGGAAAGGAGGAAGTAAAAGTGTCACAGTCTGCAAATGATATGATAGTGTAGATGGAAAACCCTATAGACTTCACCCAAAACTACTCAACCTAATAAGGGAATTGGCAAAACAACAGGGTTTAGTCAATAGTCAGAAATCAAAGGCATTTTTGTACACCATCAACAAAAGATCAGAATAAGAAATCAAGGGAAAAAATCCCATTTGCTATAGCAACAGGAAAAATAAAGTACCTAGGAATAAACCTTACCAAGGAGGTGAAAGACCTGTACTCAGAAATCTACACAACAATGAAGAAAGAAATTAAGGAAGACACAAATAAGTGGAAGCATATACCATGTTCATGGATTGGAAGAATCAACATCATCAAGATGTCCATACTACACAAAGCAATTTATAGATTCAATGCAATCCCTATTAAATTACCAATGATATATTTGGTGTTAATGACACAGATACAGAACAAACATTTCAAAAATTTATACAGAACCGTAAATGACCCCGAATAGCTGCAGCAATTTTGAGAAAGAAAAACAAAGTAGGAAGGATCACAATATCTGATGTCAAACTGTATTACTAGGCCACTAAAATCAAAACAGTCTGGTACTGGCATACAAACAGACACACAGACCAATGGAACAGAATAGAGAGCCCCAAAATAAACCCAAGTCTTTACGGTCAATTAATATTTGACAAAGGGGGACGAAGAATAAAATGGAATAAAAATAGCCTCTTCAACAAATGGTATTCAAAGATCTAGACAGCTACATGCAAAAAAATGAAACCTGATCACCAACTTACACCATACACAAAAATAAATTCAAGGTGGATAAAAGACTTAAATATAAATTGTCACACCATGAAAGTCCTAGAGGAGAACACAGGCAGGAAAATCTCAGATATTCCAGGCAGCAGTATTTTCACTAATATGTCCCCCTAGAGGAAAGGACATAAAGGAAAGAATAAACAAATGGGATTTCATCAAAATAAAAAACTTCTGGATGTCTAAAGAAAACAGCATTAAAAGAGACCCAACTATATGGGAAAACATATGTGCCAATGATATCTTGGACAAGGGTTTGATCTCCAAATATATAAAGAACTCACATGATTCCACTCTGGGAAGACAAAAAAAAACAATTAAAAAATGGGCAAAAGGCTTGAACAGACACTCTCAAAGGACAACATACAGAGGGCCCAGAGACATATGAAAAGATGCTCAGCATCACTAGCCATCAGAAAGATGCAAATTAAAACCACAATGAAATACCACCCCACACTAGTCAGAATGGCCAACATAAACAAATCAACAAACAGGTGTTGGAGGGGATGTGGAGAAAAGGGAACCCTAGTGCACCATTGGTGGGAATGCAGGCTGGTGCAGCCGCTGTGGAAAACAGTATGGAAATTCCTTAGAAAACTAAAAATGGAACTGCCTTTTGATCCAGCAATTCCAATGCTGGGATTATACCCTAAGAACCCTGAAACACCATTCCAAAAGAACCTATGCACCCCAATGTTCATAACAGCACAATTTACAATAGCCAAGTGCAGGAAGCAACCTAAGTGCCCATCAGTAAATGAGTGGATCACAAACCTATGGTACATTTACACAATGGAATAGTATATAGCAGAAAGAAAGAAGGAGCTCCTACTCTTCATGACAGCATGGATAGATCTAGAGAACATTATGCTAAGTGAAATAAGTCAGACGGTGAAAGAGAAATACCATATTATCTCTCCTATTAGTGGAATCTAATCAATAAAACAAATGAGCAAGCAAAACACAACCAGAGACACTGAAATAAAAAAAACAATCTGCTAGTAATCAGAGAGGAGGAGGGAGAGTGATAATAGGATATAATGGGACGGGGGGGGCATCAAGGGACATGTATGAAGGACACATGGACAAAGCCAAAGTGGGTGGGTTCGAGGGTGCCAGGTGGGGATGGGTGGGGTGGTGGGAGTGTCGGGGAGTAAAAATGGAGACAACTGTGGAACAACAACAACAAAATTTTTTAAATAAGAGAAGACCCAAATAAATAAAACCAGATATAAAAGAGAAATAACAATTGATATCACAGAAATACAAAGGATTATAAGAAAATAGTATTAACAAGTATATGCCAACAAACTGCACAACCTAGGCAAAGTGGATAAATTACTAGAAATATACGATATTCCAAAACTGAATCAAGAAGAACAGAATCAGAGATTCTAACAGATTACAACTAGTGAAATTGAAGCAGTAATTAAAAGCCTCCCAACAAAAACTCCTGGACCAGATGGCTTCACAGGTGTATTTTACCAATCGTTCAAAGAAGAGCTAACACCTCTCCTTCTCTAATTACTCCAAATAATTCAGGAGGAGGGAAAACCTTCAAGCTTTTTTAACAAGACCAGCACCATCCTAATTCCAAGACCAGATGAAGACGCTACAAAGAAAGAAAATTATAGGCTAATATCTCTGACGAGCATAGATGCTAAAATTCTAGGAAAGTATCAGCAAACCACATCCAGCAATACAGTAAAAAAGATCATACACCACGACCAAGTGGGATTTATTCTGAGGATGCAAGACTGGTACAATATTTGCAAATCAATAAATGTAATGCATTATATAAACAAAGTGAAGGATAAACAATCACATGATCACATAAATAGATGCAGAAAAAGCACTTGATAAAACCCAGCACCCCATTTATGATAAAGACTCTCCACAAAGTGGGAATAAAGGGAACATACCTCAAAATAATAAAGGCCACGTATGATAAACTTACAGTCAACATGTTACTCAGTGGGCAAAAAATACAAGCTGTTCCCTTAAGACCAGGAACAAGACAGGAACGTCAGCTCTCACCAGTCTTATTCCACATGGTACTGGAAGTCCTAGCCACAGCAATTAGACGAGAAGAAAAATAAAAGCCATCCAAATTGGAAAGGAGGACATAAAACTATCATTATTTGCAGATGATATGATACTATACATAGAAAAATATAAAGACTCCACCAAAAAACTACTAGATCTAATAAATGAATTTGGCAAAATAGCAGGATACAATATCAATATTCAGAAATCAGTGGTGTTGTTATAAACTAATAATGATCTATTAAAAGAGAAGATAAGATAAAAACCCTGTTTATTATTGCAATGACAATAAATAAGGTACCTAGGATAAATTTAAACAAGGAGGTAAAAGACCTGTACTTTGAAAATTACAGGACATTGAGAAAAGAAATTAAAGAAGATACCAATAAATGGAAGCAATTACCACGTTCATGGATTGGAAGAATTAACATCATTCAAATGTCCACACTACCCCAAACAATTTGTAGATTCAATGCAATTCCTATTAAAACACCAATGGCATATTTCACAGATCTAGAACAGATACTCCAAGAATGTATATGGAACCAAAAAGATCCTGAATAGCCATAGCAATCTTGAGAAAAAAGAACAAAGTAGAAAGGATCACATATCTGATATCAAACTGTACTACAAGGCCACTGTCATCAACACAGTCTGGTACTGGCATAAGAGCAGGCATGTAGATCAATGGAACAGAATGGAGAGCCCAGAAATCTATGCATGCCTTTATGGTCAAAGGAGGCAAGCGCATACAACGGAATAAAAGAAGTCTCTTCAATAAATGATTTTGGAAAAATTGAATAGACACATGCAAAAAAATTAAACTAGACCACCAACTTACACCATACACAAGAATAAACTCAAAACAGGCAAAAGATTTAAACATAAGTTACAAAACCTAAAAAACCCTAGAAGAAAACAGGCTGTAACATCTCAGACATTTTTCCTAGGAATATTTTTTTTCCGGTATATCTCCTAAGGCAAGGGAAACAAAAGAAAATATAAACAAATGAGACTACATCAAAGTAAAAAGCTTTTGCAGAGCAAAAGAAACCATGAACAAACTTAAAAGAGAACCCACTCTATGAGAGAACATATTTGCCAATGATACATCTGATAAGGGATTAATTTCCAAAATATATAAAAAACCTCTACAACTCAACACCAGGAAGACAAATAATCCAATTAAAAAATGGGCAAAGGACCTGAACAGGCACTTCTTCAAAGAAAACATACAAATGGCCAATAGACATATGAAAAAATGCGCAACATCACTAGTTATCAGAGAATGCAAATTCAAACCACAATTAGATATCACCCCACACCTGCCAGATTGGCTAACATTAATCATTCAACAAACAACAAATGCTGGCAAAGATGTGGAGAAAAGGGAACCCTAGTGCACTGTTGGTGGGATTACAGACTGGTGCAGCCACAGTGGAAACCAATGTGGAGTTTCCTCGAGAAATTAAAAATAGAACTGCCTTTTGACAGAGCAGTCCCACTTCTGGGAATATATCCTAAGAATCTCAAAACAATAATTTGAAAGAATCTATGCACCCATATGTGCATTGTGGCATTATCTACACTGGCTAAGATCTGGAAACAGTGCAAGTGCCCATCACTAGGAGAATGGATAAAAACTTGTGGTACATTTACACAATGGAATACTACACAGCAGAAAGAAAGAACTCCTACCTTTTGCAACAGCATGGATGGAACTGGAGAGCATTATGCTACGTGACATAAGCCAGGTGGTAAAAGACAAATACCATTTGATCTCACCTATAAGAGGAACCTAATAAACAAAACAAACAAACGAGCAAAACAGAACCAGAGGCATGGAAACAAGGAACAGGTTGACAGGAACCGGAGGGAAGAGAGGATGTGGGAAAGAGAGGGGAGGGTCTAGTCAGGGAACAGGAGTAAATGACTCATGGACTTGGTCAATAGGGTGGGGACTGCCTGTGGGAGGGGGGATGGATGGGGCAGGAGAGAGCAATGGGGGAAATTGGGACAATTAGTAATAGAACAACAGTAAAAAAATAAGAATAAATAAAAATGGTCAAGATGGTAAATTTTACGTTATGTGGTTTTTACCCCAATAAAAATTAATTTACTTACTGGAGGTCTTCTGCCATGACTGGTTCTCACAGCTTGCTGGAAAGCTGTGTCATTTTCCAATTCCTAAAACGAAAAGGAAACTTAATATTCAAGGTGAAGTGAGAACTTTTTTTTAATGTTGAAACTTTTTTGCTCGGTATTCATGATCCTCTCTAATTCATCCTCCCCTAACCGTTGATACCCAGTGAGGGGCTCCCAGACTCCTGTCTTCAAATCTCCCTCCTCCCCACTGTCCAAAACATTAAGGCTCCTTCCTGCACTAGGAAGAGGAGTACTGATAATGTCGTCCAATTGTAAAGCGCTTTATTGGCCACTGTTTAAATGGTTGGCATCCTCATGCCTGGTTAAAGATCAAGTCCACAAGGATACGGCCTTTCTTTTGTTTTTGTGTTTTTACTTTTCCTTCAAGTAGCTTGAGTAGAAGGTACAGAGAACCGTATCTCTTTCTCTTCCTTTCTCCCTCTCTTCTTCTTCCACATAAGGGACCATGGCTTAGGTTAGCCCTACTTGAGAAAGACTTGGGACGGAAAAGGAAATCTTTTCTATAAGCAATGGGGCAAACACTTCCTCTTTCTCCATTTTCATATGCCAAAGTGAATAGCTTGCTGATTCCTGACCTGTACACATATTATCCTTCAGCAAATTGGAGAAAAGGGACATCTGTCAAGGGCAAAATATAAATGTTCCTGGGTTTCCTGGGCAAAATGCCATTTTTAGATCCTCAAAAGGACCAAGCCTTGCCAACTAGCAATCTTCTAACCAGCCTTTACTTCCCACTCCTTCACCAGCACACGTTCCGGCTCTAACACTTCACACACAGCTAAGAGCGATTCTCGTATGAGCCTTTGATTTATTTCAATTGACAGTAGTCCCCCCTTTTCTGAGGTTTTGCCTTCTACTGTTCCAGTTACCCGAGGCCAACCGTGGTCCAAACACACAAATCATCCCTTTGTCCACCCTGTATACGCTCCTGCCAGTCGTTTAGGAGCTAAGTATCAGATTTGTTATCCGACTGCTGTGGCATGTAAGTGCTTGTGTTCAAGTAACACTTATTTTACTCATTAAATAACGTCTCGTTCATCTCTTTTCACATCATCACGAAGGCAGTTTGTCATCTCACATCATCATAATAAGGGTGAGTATAGTGTAACAACGTATTTTGAGAGAGAAAGACTGCATTCGAGGCAGGAAAGTTAGAACAGGGAAGAAACGCCTCGAGCTCTCTCTACCGCTCCCGGGTTCCATCCTGGCTGGGACACTGCTCCTCTTGTAGACCACTTGTTCCCCTCCTTTCCCCTCCCAATTTCCTGGCAAAGACAAACAAAAAATGGTCTCACCCGGTCAGTAGCTGTATTGACAAACAAGTGACCAACAGGGTCATTGTAATATAATAAATTTACATGTGGTTTTCAAACTACTCTGACCTCACATCACCATGACAATTCTGGGAGAACAAAAAAGAAATCACTACCCGGAGAGGCGGGACGAGGACAAGTCACATCAGCAGTCACCCCGCCAGTATCGGAAGCCGATGACCAGCCCTGGCAGGTTAGCGCAGTCGGTTAGAACATTGTCCCAATACACAGACGTTCAGGGGTCCAGCCTCCAGTCAGGGCACATACAGGAATCAACCAATAGAGGCATAACCGAGTGGAACAATAAATCAATGTTTTTTTTTTTCTCTCTCTCTCTAAAAATCAATTTTAAAAAAAGAAGCTGAACACCACCCATCCCCCTTTTTCCTGTGCTTGATAAACACCCTCTCCCCATACTTCAGCGGAGTGTCTCATTCTCAGAGTTCACCAGCACTCCCCTCTCAGATGTGTCCGTACTTTTGTCTGAGTAAATTCACCGTGCTTTGCTGAATCTTTCTGTCTCGCCCTCAAATTCTTTCTTGTGCAGTGACCAGGACCTGGATCCTGCTGCCGGGCTGAGGTCTCCCTTGGCCTCCGTGGTGTCCTCCAGCGTCAGCTCGGTGAGTCCGCCAGGATGTCTCTGCCTTTCACGGCACTGCCCGGTGAGACTGGCACCCGGGAGAACAGCGAGCTGCTGCAGCTTGTTCTCGGCTCCCCTGCTGACCCTGTCTCTAGGAACCCCTCCTCCTCTTGTTTCTTTCCTTCTCTCCCAACTAAGCCTCTCGTTCTCCCTTTCTCACTCACTCTTTCTCATTCTTAAGTCCCCCGTCCTACACGACCGACAGCCTCAGACCCACACCCCAGAGGAGTAAGTTTTCTGCCCTCAGTTGCTCATAAGACTTGCCTCATTTCACCTCTGCCTTTCATAAACACCCCTTTTTCTCAGATTTTTCTCTTTTTCTGGGAACCAGACATCCATAACATGACCCATCATTTAGCTTCCTGACTGAATACAGCCACACAACACCACCTTTGTGATCTTATAAACCAGACATGGGATTAACAATGCTCACACCACTCTTTTACTGCTATCTAGACATTTGCCCTAGTTTTCGGTCATCTCATTTCCTGCCACTCTGTAGATGTCTGCGTCCTCTTTCCCCATGTGCCTCAGTTTTCCTTGATCCAAATGCAATCGGACCCCTTGCAGACTACTCTATGGTCACAGGACCATTGTGGCCTCCCCTGGACTAACCTCTAAACGCCTTGGCTTCCCAGGGTGTTTTCTCCTTTCTTGCTGACCACTGCTCTGATCACCAGCATCAGTCTTTTAACTGGAACGATGCTTCCTCATGAGGCTGACACCATGGCATCCCAGGCCTTAATTGGCCCTGGCCTTTACCGGGCCAAAAAGAAGGGGCAGCATCTGGGATGTCACAGACCAGCTCCCCCTGAGGGCCTCCTTTTCCCCTAGAAGCCTCCCTGTACCTGGACAAGGAAACAAATCCCCACCAGGTGGAAAGCATGGGCCAATGATAGTAGGGACCACACTGGTCCACCCCTTGGGTACCCCAGACAGGCTGGCCAGACTTGTAAGTGCAGAGGATACCCTGTACCCTTAGGTTCAGACTCTCTTAGCTCACCCTAAATGAGTAGGTGGATTCTCAGTCCACCCATAGTGGGAGGACAGGTTGGGACGCCTAACCTGAACTAGCACACCCCTTTTCTTTCTCTAGGAATTATGGGAAACTCCTTGTCCATTTCCGAGGACTCACTGCTAGGCTGCATTCTAGCCAACTGGATGGACTTCAAATTAGACAGTTTGAAAGAAAGAAACAAACAAACAAAAACCAACTCATTTTCTTCTGCAATACAGCATGGTCCAGACATAAATCAGGGAACTGGGAAACATGGCCTGAAAACGGGACCTTAAATTACAATACTATTCTTCAATTAGAACTCTTCGCAAATGCCAGGAAAACCCCTTACATACAAGCCTTCATGGCCCCATACCAAGACCCAGGGAAGAGAGGCTCATGTAAGACCTGCTATGCCCATTCCCCCGTATCTATTTCCCCCCAGGGGAATACAGACATCCTAGATGACCCTTTCCTGTCGGCATTTCCATCATGCCCATGAGACAATGCAAAGAAACGTGAAGGTCAGAGACCAGCCCCTCCTCGTCCCAAGGTTCCCCTGGGACACCCTCTATGGCACCTTCCACCCTGCCTATAAGTCCCCCTACTATGCCTCCTCTTTATGTACCACAACTATCGGGAGCCCAGCCCTAAGGACATACCAGGAGTGGAAGTCCTATCATCCAGGCCCCACGAAGTTATATCCTCTCAGAGAAGTTGCAAACGGAGATGTGGGAATCATGAGGGCTCAAGTCCCATTTAGCATGACCGACCTCGCCCAATGTAAAAATAATGATGGGCCGGTTCTCTGAAGACCAGAGTTGGTTTGTAGATGAATTTCAAGTTTCGACAATGTCTTTTGGCCTGGCGTGGAGGGACACTCCTGTTCTCCTGGAAGGACATTCGTACTGTCCTGTCTACCTGCCGTACTGCTGAGGAGAAACAGGATCTGGTTAGCACCCCAGGGACACGCCGATGGAATGGCGGCAGCCCAGCTGGATAGACACTCAGTGGGGACAACTGCAGTCCCAGCCCAAAATCCAGCCTGGAACCACCAGGTAGGACAGGCAGACCTTGCTAGAAGAGACTGTGTGATACACTGCCTTTTAAGTGGCATGAAAAGACGTGTCGGCCAGCCTGTAAATTATGAAAAGGTGAAAGAGGTAACTCAAGAAAAGGAAGAGAATCCCGCTCTATTTCAGGGCAGACTGGCTGAGGCCTTTAAAAGTGTACCAACATAAACTCCTCCACCTCTGAGTGGCAAACCTTACTCAGTCAACAATTTCAGTCAGTCTGCCACAGATATCCGTGAAAGTCACAAAAACTTCAATTTGGCCCTCAGTCTCCAATGGCTCAGTTACTGAAAACTGCTTCCACGGTTTACAATAACCATGACCAGACAGAAAAAGATGCACGGGCCCAGTGTGAGACCAGACAGGCCAAGCGGCAGGCTCTATTGGTAGCAGTTGCTGTTGCTGGTCCTTGCAGCCTCGAGGTCACCTAAGGGGAACACTGAGGTACCCAAATAGGTCACCCCCTGAGTTCCCAGGGGGGCTTGCTGTAAGTGCAGTGAGCCGGGTCATTATAACAGACAATGTCCCTAAAAGCCAGGACCTTGGTGTCCCTTCCCAGGAAAGAACCCATGGACTTTGCCCTCTTTGTGACTGGCCAGGCCATTGGAAAAGGGATTGTTCCCAGCTCTGAAGGGAAAGGGGACTCCTGAACACACAATGGCCTTATCTGAGGAAGACTGAAGGGGCCCAGGGTTCTCGGTGACTCCTCATGAAAGACATCTCATGACTACAGGAGAATCCTGGGTGACTTTTGATATAGCAGGTAAAAAAGTTAATTTTTTTATTGACATGGGAGCTACCTACTCAGTGTTAATGGAACATCGGGACCCTTAACATCCAAGTTTTGTTCCATTATGGGGCCAACTAGGCAGCCTAAAAGAAAAGTATTTTACTCTGCCTGTCAGCTGCCGCCTTCAATATTGTTTAGTTTCTCGACAATTCCTGGTAATGCCAGAATGTCCTTTTCCCTTAATGAGAAGGGATCTAATGATGGCTCTAGGTACTAATACCCAACTTCTCAGTTTAACCCAGAGGGATGGCAACTCCACAGTTTCTTGGTCTCTGAGACTCAGTCCACCCTCAGTCACACTCCATCGCAGCCCATACACAGTCTGCTGTTAAGCCAACAGTAAGGGTCCACCTGGGAGGGCCACCAGGCACCCCTGTACAAATGAAACTAAAAAAAATGCCCCGATACCCCTGTAAACAGCAGTACCCTCTGAGACCAGAGGCCCGTAGGGGACTAAAACCCCTCACTGACAAGTTCCTTCAGCACGGACTCATAGTTCCTTGTCAATCCCCTTACAACACTCCTATACTGCCTATAAAAAAACAAACAAAAAACAAAACAACAACTGCTGAGTCGTATACGGTTCAGGACTTACAAGTTATTAAGGAGACTGTGATTCCCATTTACCCCATTTTACCCAAACCATATACTCTTATCCCAAGTTCCCCATCAGGCCAAATCTCAAGGATGCATAGTTTTGCATCCCACTTCATGTACATAGTCAGTCTCTTTGCTTTTGAATGCACAGTTCCTGACATCCACGTAATGGCCCGATATAATGGGATCACTGCTCCTCAGGGGTTCTAGGATAGTCCTTATATTTTTGGACAAGTGCTCGGAAAGTCTCTGGTGACTGGAGCTACTACATGGGGACAGAATTCAACGTTGATGACGTTCTGATCTGTAGCCCCACCAGATAGGACTCCGGCTACAACACTGTCTTAATCCTTAATTTCCTGGGGGAAAGGGATACTGAGTGTCTCCCAATAAGGCCCAGCTTTCCTCCCCAATGGTCAAGTATTTAGGCTACCACCTGACTCAGGGAACCTCGCTCTCTCACTCTAGAATGAAAAAAAGCTATTCTAAATCTTATAGTCCCCACACAAACAACTAAGAACCTTTTCAGGAATGGCGGGTTTCTGCCAAATCTGGATCCCCGCATTTGGGCTGATAGCTAAGTGCCCTTATAAGGCAATCAAAGGACTTGGTTCTGAGCATTTAGAATAAAACCAGGGCTTAAACTGAGGCTTCAAGGCCCTCAAATCAGCCCTAATGGAGGCCCCACCCTTGGGCCTCCCTGGCCTAGAAAAGCTGTTTACTCTGCATGTAGAAGAAAACCAAAGGATTGCCTTAGAAGTCCTAACCCAAAAGCTAGGCAACATCCTTAGGCCCGTGGTTTACTTCTCAAAACGGTCAGACTCTGGGCAACTGGATGGCAAGGGTGACTACATACAGTAGCAGTGACTGACTTGTTAACTGAAGAAGCTACTAAGCTGACCCTAGGAGAACCTTTAGATGTCCAAATTCCACATCAGGTTCAAACTGTCCTTGAGGCAAAAGGACACCACTGGCTAAAGGGAAGAAGACTTACTAAATACCAGGCCCTTCTCTTAGATTCCTTTGAGCTCACTCTAAAAATATGCCAAAACCTAAACCCACCTACATTAACTCCTGAAGTGGGCCCTGAGAACCAGGACATCTTGCGTTACTGTGTTGAAACTGTTGAACAGGCATTCTCCAGCAGACCTGACTTAAAGAACACAGCCCTTGACAACCCAGATGTAGAATGGTTCATCAACAGAAGCACTTCCGTTGGCCAGGGAAGGCGGAGGGCAGGCTATGCAATCATGAGTGTCCAGGAGACCACAGACGCCAAGTCTCCCCCCTCAAGAACTTTGGCCCAAAATGCGTTAGCTTTGATCCAAGTTCTTGAACTAGGAAAAGACAAAAGAGTCAACATTTACACAAACTCTAAATATGCCTTCCTTGTTTTGCATGCTCATGCTGCCATCTGGAAAGAGAAAAGACAATTAACAGCAAAAACTCTCCCATTAAACATGACCCAGAAATTTTAAGGCTACTAGAGAGGACGGTGAAGGCTGGCGTCGTAGCCAAGGTTGAGTGCTGAACAAAGCTGCACTTGACTGCATCTGCAAGGCGGATCAAGCCAGCAACTAGAGACAGCCGGAACCCGAGGGGGTTGAACAGGAGACAGATAACTGCAAACTTTAGCTGAATGTGACTGTAACTTTTGCAGAAGACATATGTGTCAGTTAGATAGCCTGGGAATGGAACAATCTGTGCCTGCAGTATCTCCCTATTTGCAAAATGTCCTTGAACTCTACCTACCAACCCCTACATAATAAATGTGGAGACCATATTCAAGGCTCATTGTCTCTCCATCAGAGGACAATGTCAGGTTCAAACCTGGTCCCCGCTTTTCTTTAAACTGTCTGGTTCCCGCTTTTCTTTAAACTGTCTGAGTTGTGTTTTTCTTAGTCTCCCGTCGCCCTCACTCAGGGACCTCCCCTCCGCACGGGTCGCAGCAAAACTCCCTTGGCCAACAGGCTGCAAAGGAGGCTGCCAGGTCAGATACCTCTATTATGGCCCTAATTCCATATACTCTTCTGCCCATCAAACCAAGTTATGCCGCTGATAAAAACACCTGGGCAAAAAGGCAAGGTTTTTCCCTAAAAAATGAAGGACGGGTGGATAACAGATCAGAGACTGCTGCTCCCAATGAAGGATCAATGGAAAATTATACAACCTTTTCATGACTCTCCACTTAGGTTGAGATGCGACCCGTTCTTTAATATCAGAGATCTTCACTGGGAGGGGCCTATCTTGAGCCATAGAAGGGAGTCACGCAAGCCTCTGCTTAGTTAATGAACTAGGGGGAGAAATAAAGCCCCCCAACCCTGTCTTCTCAGGTCATTCCAGAAAAGGGGTACCTTCCCAGGAGAAGGTAGGCAAGTAGATTTCACACAAATGCCCCCTACCCCCAGGGTGTCTGCTGTCTCCTGGTATTATAGACTGGTGATGATTTACCATATGGGTAGAGGTCTTCCCTATCCAAACTGAAAAGGCAGCTGAGGTAACCAAAGATCTTCTTAAGGATATCATTCCAAGGTTTGGACTGCCTTGAAGCCTCCAAAGTGACAATGACTCTTCTTTTGTGGCCAAAATTAACCAACAAATAGCCCAAGACCTAGACACTAACTACCATTTACAGAGTTCATGGAGGCCTCAGTCTTCGGTGAAGGTAGAAAAGACTAACCATACCTTAAAGGAAACCTTAGCTAAATTATGGCAGGGGACCTCGAAGACATAGCTCTAGCTTCTGCCCATAGCTCTCCTAAGGAGCAGAGGGGCTCCCAAATCAAACTTAGAACTAAGCCCTTCTGAGATGTTACACAGGAGGCCCTTTTTAACCTCTGACGTATTTTGACCCAGAGGTTCAGGAGCAACTTAAATATATCATCAAGCTAGGACAGGTACAACAGGCTCTCCAAAACTATGTCAATCATAACCTTCTGTCCCTGGGCACATCCTCTCACAGGCCCAGTATATCTCCCAGGGACTGGGTCCTCCTCAAGACTTAGAAGGAAGGTTTCCCAGAGGACCAATTAACTGCAAAATGGAAAGGAGCCTACCAAGTCTTGCTTGCCACCCCATGGCAGTCAAGCTACTGGGTATATAATCCTGGATAAGCTTTTCTAGAATAAAGCCTTTCTCTTCAGAGCCTTTGCAGGAACACCAGGACAGCCATACCTGTGAACCCCTTAAAGTTACTCTTTAAAAAACCACCCAAAGAAGACTCCTGGAACTATAAGTAAATGACCCAACTACCTGGCTGCTGAGATTTTAGGTCTTTTTCTTTGCTTAGGGTTTCCTGTAGCCCTCATTCTTCTCCTCGCTTGTGCACTGCCAAGCATCCCATTTAAACAATCTCCCTCGCCCTTAAAATGGCCATTCTGGCCTTACTTGGTTTATTCCCCCCATTACCTACAGGAATTGGAGACAGAACTCTCCTGCCAACCTTTCAAATATCATCATTTTAGGAAACAATCTTTCTGTCTTTCGGATCTGCCATCCCCACCCTCAGGTCAGCACAATAAGTCTCAAGTGTATACCATAATGACAAGACCAGATGCCATTCTCCTTTCCAGTCCCCCAAAGCACTCTGGGAAGCCTCACTCTGGGAATGTTGGGAACCGCTCTGTCTGGTTTCAGGAGTTGTAACCACCTCCTGTGGCTAAAGCTGAGTGAGTGACCTCTAGACTGTGAGCCACTGAGGACACAAAGCTTATCTCCCTGGCAAGAGCACTGCTTCTGCCATCTCTAGCCCCAAATGCTTGGTTGGTTAGTCAGAGTCTATAGGTACGACCCCTCAGAGGAGAGGCAACTCAAGCAGACACGATCATGTGGGAGGCCATCTAGGAAGGACTCAGGGGCTGCAGCAAAGTGAGGGCAAAGGACCCTCACCCCCGCAGCTATTTTGACATAGCCCGAGTCCGCTTTCCGAGTCCCCTTTCCGTCTGGGAGAAGCGCTTCCTGGCTCTAATCCACTTAAGCCTGAATCTATGACGGGGAGCAGGTACAGCCCTCTGCCAGCTAGAGCGGGTTCTGGGATAATGGGGCATAAGAAAGATTTCCTAAAGTCCTGTGAAGCCTGCATTGCTAAGAGTGCTTTCATTCATATGATAAGGGTCTGGGCAGGAAATGAGTATGTTTCCTAAAGTTTTTGCAACCCCCTTACCTGACAGACACTGACTCATATTAAGCCCTCAGATTTCTTTGAAATGTTATCTATTCTTTGATCCTTGCCACCTGACATTGATTGATGAGCTTTACCTGTATCCCTGTGTGTTACAAACCTAATAAATACCATTTGAGGTAAGGACTCAGGGTCCTTCTCCTTTGAGAGAAACTAGCCACCTTTCCTCCCCAAACAGATCATGTCTTGGTAGCATTATGTTCATCCATGGCGGACAAGGGGGCTCTGCGGGAGGAGCCCCCCAACATGGGAAGGTTCATTTCAGTACCACAAAGACTCCCTTTGGCTGTGTTCACCTCACTCCACCCTGTTATCAAACCAAAAGAAAATGGCCATACACTTTAACTTGTTCTTCCTTCAATGTTATTTGCATCCCCTGGGATACACACACTAAACCCACACCAAACTGAACTTTTACCAGGGGTTTCATTGTCCCTGCTATCTTTGCCAAGACCTTTGACACCTCACAATCGTGTCATGCTAACCTTACCCACTGCTGCCCTGCCTCCCACAAAGTTTTTGATAGAAAGGAAAACAATCTCCTTCTGGAAGATTCACTTATTGGGAGGAATTTGAAACCCCGGATTGGAAACTAATTTATCACACTTCTCAAGCTTGGAAGGCCCCAGGGGCCCAGAGATGTCAAACTAACAGGAAGGCCACTTTTGCCACCCGTGCATGGGGTCCCACCTCACTACCTGACTAAACCACACATAATCTAGGGGAGCTTGTGCACCTCCAGGATATGTCCTTCTTTGTGGACACTTTAAATACCAACTCCCCTGTGACAGATGGCCACAAGGAACTTTTACCTCTTTGCTCTGGGCCTTGGCTAACCCCTGAATAGACAATGTCCACTTCAAGGGACAATGCACTCTTGGTCTATTAGGGCCAACAGGAGTTGGAATAACTGTGCATGACATAACCTCCCCGACAAGAGCCAAAAGAGCCATTAGCCTAATCTTAGGAGGCGTTAAGAGCAGCAATTGGCATAGCCATCACTTGGACAGAGTTCACATAAGACAACCTTACACAATCTACCTCATGCCTTATAACACAGGGGAGGCACTACAGGGAATTCGGGAATCCCCAAAATCTCTAGTGAATGGAGTTCTAGACAACAGACTTGCCCTAGACTACCTCCTAGTCAAGCAGGAGGCATCTGTGTCGTCAGTAACAAAATCTCGCTGCACATCTGCAAATGAGTCAGGTCAGATCAAATGTAATATCCCCAAAATCCACAAACAGGCATCCTGGCTTCCAGGTTTAACCAAGAAACACATCTCAGTGTTTCCTGAAACACGATGAAAAAGGCTCTCCCCTCTTTCACCTGGGCGCATCCACTCCTTGGTTCATTAATAATTATTCTCCCATTTTTATTAATTGGTCCAAGCCTTTTAATCTTCTTGTTACATTTATATCTTGTAGAGTACAACAATTTCTTGTAAAGATGATACTCCAAGGATTCTAGCCCAAACCTCAACATCCAGGGGATACAGAGCTCAGGGCCTTAGATAAGGCAGGAAGAGATGTTCAATCCCAGGCTAGAGAGGGTCTATGCCCAATCTCAGCCTGTAGCAACGACAGAAGACTGACCACCAGCCTTTCATCTTCCTATGTTATTATGGGACTGAAATCTCTCAGGGGGAATTTATGAGTCAGGAAATTTGGATAGAGGAGAAGGGCCTTAAGGTCTATCCCTTCCCTTTTCCATCCCAGCTGGAACACTGCTGACTCAGCTTTTGCTGACAACCTGTTCCCAGCTTTCCCCTCCCAATTTCCTGTAGTTAAGATAAAAACCATTCTTTTATTTTTTAAAAGATTTTTAATTTTATTTATTTTAGACAGAGGGAAAGGGAAGGGGAAAGAGACGGGGAGAAACATCCATGTGTGGTTGCCTCTTGTGTGCCACCACTGGGGACCTGGCCCGCAACCCAGGCCTGTGCCCTGACTGGGAATCAAACCAGCAACCCTTTAGTTTGCAGCCTGCGCTCAATCCACAGAGGTATACCAGCCAGGGCAAAAACCACTCTTAACCAGATTCAGCAGCCATATTGGCATACAAGTAACCAAAGGGGTCATTATAGTGTCATTATAATAAATTTGCATTGCAGTTGTGGAGTCACTCTGCCCCCTGAATCACGACGACAATTCCAGGATGAGGACAGGCCCCATCAGCAGTAACCCCACCAGCTGTCAGAAGCCAAGGACCATCCTATCCCCTTCATGCCTATATTTTAAAAACCTCTGGGGCAACTAATTCTCCAAGTTCACCAGCGCTCCTTTCTCAAGTGCATGCTTTTGCTTTAATAAATTTACTGTGCTTTGCTGAATCCTTCTGTCTTGTCCTCGAATTGTTTCTTGTGTGGTGACAAGGACCTGGACCTCTCTATCACATTGAGGCCTGCCTCCTTTGGCCTCCCCAGGTGCCCCCTAGCATGACATTCACGTAACTTTTATCACAGTATATTGTTATAATTATTCTATTTTATTATTAGTTATTATTTTTAATCTCTTACTGTGCCTAATGCATAATTAAACTTTACTACAAATAAGTACATACGGGAAAACCATAGTATTTATAGGATTCGGCACTATCGCCAGTTTCAGGCACCCACTGGAAGACTTGAAACATCCTCTGTCCATAAGGCGGGGACTACTGTACTTCCCACAAAAATATACTTGGTTATTAAAAAGTAAATGCAAATACATAGAAAATAGAGTCTATATCAACTAACTTCTTAAAACTCTGCAGACAATTAAGTAAAAGGTTATATAACCAGAAGTCAATACTGTACACTTTAAACATTTTATGTACAAGCATCCTTCTTTAATGTTTACTGCAAATAATCTTTATAACCTTCCATATCAGCTACATAATTCTCAGTGAGAAATTAGGCAACTTTCGCATGAAGTATAAAACCAAAGGCAACCTTCAACATAATTAATTGGAGCACCTCAGATCTTTTGGCAAAGAAAGTCTACTAGTATTCCTAAACTATTAGCAAAATTTGATTAATCTGCTCAATGAATTCTGACAGACTAAAAACTGTCAATAAATTTTCCAATTACAAATACCAACTAACATAACATTTTCATGATTTGATTAATAACTTGCATAATCTACGAAACATCTTAATAACTGTTTCAAGTAATTCAGTTATTATTCCAATTAAGTATGATAAAATAAAACCATAGGTAAAGCAAATATTTTTATTTTACTGTATGATATATTTTCGTTTCTGATATTCTAAATATTCATTTCAAATGAAATAATGAAGCCATACTGTGATGACCTGAGGAGTTAGGAAGTTTCTCTGGTGCTTTAGAAAAGATTATATTCATAATCTATCTAAATTCCATTTCTTGGACTCTATCCTAAAAAATATTTTATCAAAATACAGAAAATTGCCCTGGCTGGTGTAGCTCAGTGGATTGAGCACGGGCTGTGAACCAAGAGGTTGCGGTTCGACTCCCAGTCAGGGCACATGCCTGGGTTGCGGGCCAGGTCCCCATTGGGGGCCATGCAAGAAGCAACCACACATTGATGTTTCTCTCCCTCTCTTTCTCCTTCCCTTCTCCTCTCTCTAAAAATAAAGAAATAAAATATTTTAAAAAAATACAGAAAATTATTTATGCATAAAATTGTTTATTGTGTTGTTATTTATAGCAGCAGAAAACTAGAAGTAAAAATTCTAAAATCAGGAAATAGTTAAATCAACTGTACATATTCAGTATTATGCAGCCATTAAAATTCCATTTATTTCAATTTTTATAAGACTGCATTATGAGACTGCTTATAATATAGTTGAATGTAAAAAAGCAAACAGAAAAATAGGTACTAGTTCAAGTCAAACATGCTACAACTGTATGCATGAAGGAAAGACAAAAAGGAAAATGTTAACTGTAGTTCTGAATAATGGAAGTATGGGTAATTTTGTTTTTCAACAATGGGCACGTATTTTTTTTTAAATCCTCACCAGAGGATATATTCACTGATTTAGAAAGAGTGGAAAGGGGGTGGAAGGGAGAGAAAAAGAAAGAGAGAGGGAGAGAAACCCTGATGCGAGGAAAAAACCAATCCTTGTCTCCAGTATGCATCCCAGCTGGGGATCGAACCTTCAATCTAGGTATGTACCCTGACCCTAGATGAGACCCGCAGCCTTTTGTTGTATGGGACAATGCTCCAACCAACTGAGCCATCCGGCCAGGGCAAGCATGTATATTTTTTATACACATAACTTTTATAAATGGGGAAAAGGGGGTATATCAGTGGTTTTCATAATTTATACTAATGTGGGAAAATGCCTGTGTTTTCATGCAATTTTTAAAAAGGGAGTCTACATAATCTTCTGTGTGTGTGTTTGGATGCTGAGAAGGTAACACCCGCATAGTAAAAGACAAGAGAATACAGGAAAGCATTAGGTGATATGTCTAACACAGGCGATCTTTGGGTCACAGGATTTTTATGTCATTTTATTTTTTCTCCAATCTTCTGTATTTTTAAAATTTTCTACAATCATCAGTCTCTCCTACATTTTTGTTTCATATAGAGTAAGTGAAAGATTTCTATTTTCTTCCTTTGTTTTCTTTCTAGGTCTCCAATTCAAAGACCACCATTTTTCTCTGAGGAAAAAATAATTTGAAAATGACTATGAGCAATATGAAAAACTCTAGTTGAATAGAATGAAATTCTCTGAATTAGTTTATAGTCCTCTAAATGGTAATATTTAATTCTTATATACTAGCACGTAAAGTAGCTCCCACATTCTTCATCCTTACCATTTTTCACACACTAATTCAAGATGAGCTTATAAAGAGGTTTGTTGTTTTTGCTTATTTACAATTTGAAAACTTTAACTCTCACAATGATATAAACAAATTTAAAATATTTGTTTTAGTAACAATTTCATCTTTTAAATAAGTAACCACTAAATATCAAATAGACGGGAGTTCCAGTCAAGATGGAGGTGTAGGTAGAAACGCTCTGCTTCCTCCCACAACCAAAAGAAAGATAACAACCAAAAACAATAAACAACCAGAACTGCCATAAAAATCAAACTGCATGGAAATCTGACAACCAAGGAGCTAAAGAGACATTCATCCAGACTGGTAGGAGGGGTAGAGACAGGTGGCCAGGGGAGAGGACCCCTGGCAAGGCAGTGGACCATGAGACCAGGTGGGGGGCTGGCTGACCGGAGACTAAAGACTCAAAACCTCTAGTAAAATCTTATGGGGGTTGTGAGGTTGGGAGAAACTCCCAAACTCACCGGAGAGTTCGTTGGAGAGGCCCACGGGACCCTAGAACGCACACAAATCTGCCCACCTGGGAACCAGCACCTGAAAAGGCGCAATCCGCT
>PVKM010020415.1:0-23367 GCA_004027735.1 Carollia perspicillata | reverse complement strand
AGGCTTACATGACAGAACAGGCCTACAGCCGCTGTGCAGTAGGTAGTCACTCCCTTGGTTTGGGGTTTTATCTCCCCACATTCAGTGCCCTGCAGAGCTGTCCATTTGGCCCTTGCATTCCTTGCTAGATGATTGGAACCAGAGGACACCTGATCCACTGCCACAAGCCCAGGGAGGCTTACAAAGGTGCGCTGGGGCATCGAGGCTTCTCATTAGGACGTTGACAGCTAGGAAGTGCCAGTGGTCAAGTGCTGGTTCAGGAGCCAGGTACGTGCTGGGGTTACAGAATCCAGACCATGCCCACCAGAGGAAGCAGCTGGGCAGGGGTAGGCGAATGGAACAGGTACGTGGTGAACTGGAGACGTGAGCGGCTAGACCTCGCTGCTCGCTGCCTCTGCCCTGATCTTCCTGGGGCATGGTGTTTTACTTTTCTAGGAAATCCTTTCTTCAACAAAATCCTATTCATAACAGCAATGAAACAGATCAGAAAAGAACTCTGGCTGGAACGTGTGTATGAGTGTTGAGCTGGGGACTTGGCAGGAGACCCGAATTTGCTGAGCCCTCTCCACCCCTCCCTAAGCAGTGACACTGGGAGACTCCCCCAAACCTCTAGTTTCCACAGAAAAAAAAAAATTTAAAACCATTGCCATAGAGATCAAAAGGATCGATTATTGGCATGGAAGGTTTTAGTCCTATATCTGCTTCTGATTTTAAAAAATTGCCCTAGACTTTGTTTCAGTAGAAAAAGTCACTTTAAAAGCATAGTGACGAATGAGGATCACACACTGTTCCGGCTGCAGAAAGTCAGCGGTGCTCAGAATTACTTAGGAGCTGGGTGCTGATGTCTGGCCCAAGTCTACTCACAGCTTTCAATTTCCAGTGAGCATGTTTGTGTGTCCAGGGGAAATCGGCTAAAATCCATATTGCACATTGCAGTCACTGTAACCCTAGAAACAGGAAGACAAGGACCGGGTTTTCAGAGGATGCAAAACACAAGTGCAGAATATGCTAAAACAAACAGAAATGTCCTGTTTCCTTCCAGTATAACTGCCTCCTCCTCATAACCCATAAGCAATGTGTTAGGATTTAGATGAGTCGTTTGTGAGTGATGCCTTCCTTGGAGTTCTCTTCAGCTTTTGAGTTTAATTCCAGGGTCAGTGTGAGGCAAACAGAATGCCTCTGCTAACTCCTATCATGTTCAAGCATTTTAAAGAAGCGATGGTCTCAATCAATATAGCAATGTGAAATAAAACTCATATAATATTGTTTCTTAAAAGAAACCATAAGACCATACCTTTACAGGCATACCTCATTTGATTGTGCTTCATTTGATTGTGCTTCACAGATGTGAGTTTTTACACATTGAAGGCAAGACCTTCCACCGGGAAAAAGAGCACGACTCACTTTACTGCGGTGGCCTAGAACTGAGCATGCAGGATCTCCAAGGTGTGCCTGTATTGTTCCCCTGTTTAAGGTAAGTTCGAGTTCTTCTGTTCTTTTATTGATTATATTGATAATCAATATCTTTGTGCAGTGTTTCCAAAATAATATTAGTTAATGCCAGTTGCCAAATGCAGCACTTTTTTTTACAATGTTGATTTTTTATATTGATAGCAATAATATCCACTAGTAGACATAGATGTTTTTAGTGCATAACGCCATGGAGACCATAATAATGGAAGATCTTATTGTACCAACATGTAAGCATTTAATGGTTTCATTCCAGAATTTACATGGGAAAACAAGCTTCTGAGTCAAAGAATAAACAAATACGGATCACCAGTCACAGAAGAAAGTTCTCCCATCCAGTGGGGAATCTTGTGGCCAAACATGACTAACATGGCTGGTGTTGAACACACTCTTTTTTTCGAAGACCACAGAAAATGGGCTATGTAGGAATTGTGGGAGTTATATACATAATTGATGGCCAAAAAGAAAAAAAAACACTTTTAATTCAACTGGAAATTTCAAGGAAAAGAGTTTTCTTGAAACTGAATTATCCAATTATTTGCCTTGTTTTTCCCATTCCATTTAGTGTGGAATGTTTGTGTCCTAGGAGGGATTTTGTTTTATTAGCAGATGGATAGTCCCATTTCCCCTGGAAATTCTGATAAATGGGTTTGTTGGTGGTGGGAGATTATCAGGCTCACCCTGTGCACCCTGACTTGAGGCATTTCCATTGTTAACCTATACCTGGAAGCAGGGTGCTTCCTCAAGTCCCTTTAAATTGATTCTTTGGAGGATCTTCCCTTGTCTTTAAATGAAACCTGGCAGTCCTGTGATTTTTCTGCTTACTCTCACGTAGTAGAGTGTCAAAACCCTCATAAGTAATGAAACACATCTCAACTGAGAAATGAAAATAATTTTGGTCCAAGGTGTTAACCAACACTACAAACTTCACTCAGACTGAGACTTCTGCTCCTCCTCTCAGCTGAAGTACAAAGTTGGCATTTGAGAGGTCAGTTTCTGCCCATCTCTGATCGCCTCCTGCATGAGTGGAAGTGAGGAGAGAGAAGGAGGTAGCAGCAGGACTGTTCTTCGGCTAGGTGGCTTCGCAGTCTCCAGGCCTGCTCCATGGTTGAATCTGACACTTTCTTTCCTGGGCTTTTCCTCCCACTGCTGGGCACCTTCCTTCTCCAGCAGCCACTCCCCACCCTGCTCTTGGTTCACCCACCCACACTCCATTCCACATACATATAACTGTTCCCAGCAACGCTGGGAGTGCAGGCTGATCCCACCACAGCAAAAACTCCTCCTGGCTCCCCTCCGGGCGGGTTAGACAGCTCTTCTCTTACCCTCTGACTCACTGGGTCCCAGCTGTGGGCACACATGCACCAAGCTGTCTGAGTGGCCCCAGTACAGGCCCACTCATGGCATCCCCACAGCTCTCTCCCAAGAAAAATCTCACAAATCTTTTCTTCCCTCCACAGCCTTGACTTTTTTATATCTTGAAGTTGACTGGGAGTTCAAGCGCCACGGAACTAGTTTTTTAACATTTTCTTAGTAAAATGTAGCAGCATGATGGAACATCTCATTTGTGAACTCACCAATGATTGTATCTTGGAGCCTAGAAAACTTCACTCATCATCCTGTTACCTGTCTCTTTCCCTGCCCCTCCACCGGCCACACGGGTCCATACCTCTACTTACATTCTAATCATTTGGTTCCATGTCTATCTCCTCCACTAGTCTGAAATCACACTAAGGGCAATAACCTATCACTTCATTTTATGCCCCAGGGCTTAAGACAGGACCTGGCAGAGCTTTGACTTACATAACTCTGGGTGCCAACCTGGCACCCAGAATGCTTTTCATAAAAATGTGTTCTGCTAATTAATCAATGAATGGATGAGGTGGGAGAATGGCATATTAGCATGTGTTCTAGGAGTTAACTTGTTCCTGACAGAGTTGACAATACCCAGGCACTCTGTGTTTTCCCTAAAATAAATCTCAGAGCAGTAGCCCTCAGTAACTTAGGCCTTCCTCCTCACTTTTAAAACCAACAAACCCATGGTTTTATTTTCAATAAAAAGCAAAATAATCTGCTTTTAGGCACAAGGAGGCTCACTGACAACTTCGATTCTGACCACACAGGTTTTCCAAGCTCTTGTTTCCTCTGTTCTGCCTCTTGCGGTCATATCCAAGGTGCTCAAGTGAGTCATCTACCAGCTCATGAGACTGATGCCTAGATTTTCAGGAGGTTTGCAAGTTGTTTGCCAAACATTATTCAAATTAAATAAGCTGCACTAGAAAATAAAGTAATAAATATTCAAAACTTACTACTTCCCAATTATTTTACTACATTTTAGTACCTATACTTCTGAAGTTACCTACATCTACTATATTTACCATATTTTTTGGATCATAAGATGCACCTAGGTTTTAGACGAGGAAAATAGGAAAAGAATTTTGAAGCAAAAAATGTGGTAAAATATTTAATAACATAAATAACATAATATTTCACCAATGTAAATGTAAACAGAACTCAACAGCAGCATTAACAACCATTATTCCTCCCAAATTTGGGGGGTGGGTGGGAACGTGTGTCTTAAAGTCCGAAAAATATGGTATATGGTATATGGTTTGCCATATGGTATATGGCAAAGGCATGCTAGCCCCATTTCTTCCCAACTCTGCATTCAGTGACATCAGGTTAGTGGCTTGAAATCAGCCATGATGGGAGGTATCTACCCTATGGAAATGGGCAAATGCTACAAACCAAGGCTTGATTTGTTGTTTTGTTGACTGTTTAGACTTCATAAAGGGATTGTCTAAAGAAAGCAGATTGAACCTAAAAGTCTGTTACATCTATCACCATTACATGTAAAAAATATTCTAAAATGTAACCAATAGGAATCAGAGAGTTAAAGGAGAGAAGTCTTTGAAAAGAATACATTATCTATTTCTCTGACTCCTACTAGAGAAATAGAACTTTCATAATAGTAAAGTTTTTCAGTTGAAATGTAACTATCACCTTGGGAAATTTCCCTAAGTGTATTTTCTTTCTTTTTTTCCCAAGTATCTTTTCAAGATTGAGCAATTCATTACTCATGTGTATAAGTTAGTTTTCCTTAGTGTTGACAAGTTGGCAGCTCCTGAAAAGTTAGAAGCTAGCTATTCAAGGCCAAAAAGCAAAATAGCTGTTGTGGAACCAATGATTTTCATAGTTATGACAAATGATTTGCCTTTCTTCCCGTGCTTCAGGTGTAAAAAAAAAAACAAAAAAACTTACAGCTGAAAGGCCCAGAGCGAGGGCTGAGAAGGACCTCACCTGAGGCTGTAGAGCACTTTCCCGTCCGGCTGGACCCGCAGCATGACGTTGTCCGTGGTGGTGTCGTGGATGAAGGAGCGCTTGGAATGCACGAAGAACATGTCGGGGACCCAGATCTTCTTCACCAGCCGGCCGTCGAACGTCATGCTGAGGTTGTTGGTGCTTGGGAAGGACAGCCTCTCATCCTTCCAATAGTGCCTCAAGTACAGGGTCATGGTGAAGTCCTGGGGTTGGAGGGCCGAGAGGGGAACCCCACACACTGAACAAATGGGTGTCAGCAAGACGCTCTCTACCCCTGCAGAGCCATCAGTCACCTGGCTGGGAGTGAAACAGCTGCCAGCTCTGACGGAGACTGAACTAACTGACCCTCTCCCTGAGGGCTCCCAGGCCCACACACAGGGCAAGCCAGAGAGTTCGTGCAACTGGAAGCAGCCCTCAAGCAGAGTGGGGCTGGGGGGTGAAGAGAGTGGGTAAGTGCCCCAGCCCGCTGACCCCTCAGTTGGGATAACCCTGAAGTATATTCTGTGCTGACTCCCAGAGTACCCCAATGGGACAGCGTTTCACACCCCGATAGTAACCAATTTGATGGCAATGTTGTTTTTGCTTCCTTCCCTTCCCTGCCTCGCCTTCCCACTCTCTTCTCTTGTTTCCTGGAATCACCTCCCAGATAAACTCCTTGTGCTAAAACGCTATCTCAAGTCTGCTTCTTGGGGAACTCGACCTAAGATGAGGCCCTCAAAACTCCTGCAAGCCAAGGAGTTCTGGACTGTTCTATTTTTGTTTAAATCTAAACCCATTAAAAATGAGAGAAAAGGGACATTTCTGCTTCTTCTGCATTTCCACAGCCAGATAAACTCCGCACGCAGCAGGAGGGTGTGCTTGGCTACTTGGCAGCTGCCACCTGGGACCCTGCTATTCGTGTTTAAGAGCCTCTGATGCCAGGAGCCGGGGCCCTGGAGGAGGAAGACGGGCTTAGTCATCTGGCTCTGTTCCATACCAGCTGGGTAGCTTCTGGCAAGTGTCTCAGCCTCCCTGGGCCATCTGTTACAAGAGTGTGGAAATGCCTACTGCCTGGGCAATTTGAGACCCAGTGAATCCGGGTGTGCAGAACTCTGGCCCACACAGGCCCTGTGTGGATCCCTTTGTCCAGAAAAAGAAGCACTTACCATATCGACCTCGGAAATGCTGTCCAAGCTTTCCACCTGCACATCCACGCCAACAGGAATGGCCGGGCCTGTGGGCAGGGCAGGACAGGAGCATTTATTCTTATAACTTAAACTTTTACTCTGAAAAATATAGGCATAAGGAGCATTTCCCCCGGAACCTCAATGTCACATCAGACTTGAAGGTCTAGTGTTCCCACATGCTGTACTAAAGTCTAACCACAGATATAAGGATGGAATCTTGGATATGATTTTACCTTCCTGGAATATTCCAGCAAAGGTAAAATGTGTATATCCATAGTCTTAATCATCCCAGGTGATTCTGAAACAATGAGGTTAATATATAGCCTTCCTGGTGGTTACCCGTGCTTATTTAAAGGTACTACAAACCTTTGCACATTGGCAGTATTGTAGCCAATGAGGTTTATCCGAGGTGTGATTATTGCTAATTAAAGGTACTATAAAGACCAAGGTCAAAGCTGGTCAGAACCAGAACTGACTTAAAGACTTACTGCTTGGCATGAGGTCATCCACTTTATTTTTCATATTTCCCTCCTGATTTTTGCAACCTCTTATCACAGAAGCCAACGCCTCTGTCTGGCCACGAGAAAGGCATCGCTGGGTAAGCAGGCACCCAGAACCAAAGCCATATTCAGATGCTTTGTCAAGGCCACAGGTCTGCATCTTTGGCATGTGATGGGCTAGCTTCCAGGGACAGGAGTGGGGGACATTAGACACCAGGGTGGCCTTGAAACTGTTAGATTTTTTACTTTTTTTGGCATTTCCAGGCCCTGAAAACTTAATATTGATAAAGAGTTTTAAAAAACATTGTAAAGGGAGTTTACTCCTTCAGGTGCATGGGGCAGGCATGGAGCACACCTGGACCTTCCACGTGGAAAGGTGAACCCAATAGCAGCAGATTACAGACTGATTGAGACTTACCTCTGTACTTGTTTATTCTTTGGGTAAAAGTAACTGGGAAAAACAAAAGGCATGAGAATGATTTCTAAAATAAATATTTTTTGCCAGGAAATACAACCCATGAGGACAAAAACCCTACTTGACTCAAAGAGAGCTGAAATCCGGCAGGGCGGGCTGAGCTTCAAAGGGCTTTGGCATCCGTCTGCGCTAAACGATTATTTTCTCAAGCTATTTGTTTTCATTTAATTAAGCCAGCAGTCCACACTCCACCCTCAGATATGTACCCAGGGTTCCGCCTGCCAGCTCCCAGATGAGACCACATTTAGTCCAAGGTTGCTGCTCAGAGCATTTTCAGGAGGCAGCTCCGGGCTGCAGCTGTCCTGTCCTCCCCCGCTTGCCCTTCCCACAGCCAGCTGCTGGCTTCACCAATCCGGAGCCGTCCTTGCCAGAAGCAGTGGCTTGAGGACAGCTCAGCCTGGCCACGCACCAGCAGACATCTCCTGAGAGTCGTCAGCAGAGCCTGGGCAGGCCCGTGCAGATGCCCAGAGATGCTGTAGGCTCAGTGCCTTGTCCACCAAGCACAACCGAGGCAGTTCTGATTAAGGGAGGGCAAAGCTGGGTGGTCTCTTGGCTCGACTTTTGTCCACAGACAGTCTGGTGAACCCAAAGGAAGAAGATGATCCCAAAGAGTGCACATCTCATACCTCCAAAGCCGGGCCTCATGCTGAAATCGTGGTCATCTATCCGCAGAAGCTGCTCTGACTTTGTCAGTGGCGATTTGGTGATGTCAGGGCTTCGTTTCAGAATTGGGCTGCCAAGGGAGAAACAGTTTGATTACATATTCTAATTAGGCCAGATAAAAAGCTATTTGCATTCAGACTTGATCTTGACAGGTTGGCTGGAATATGTTCATTCCTCTTTTGAGCTACCGGACATCCTCTTTTCCTTGCTCCAGCTTTCTGGATAAGTGAACTGGCTCAGAAGGTCCAAAACAGTGACGTAGAACCATGACCGAGGAGCTCTAGAACATCAACGCCCAGGCCCCACCCAGAGGCTCTGATTTGGGTGGCCTGGCAGTGGGGCCTGGACATTGGTGTTTCGGGGTTTTTTTAAGATTCTATTTATTTATTTTTAGAGAAGGGAGAGAAAGATTGATGTGTGATAGATACATCGATAGATTACCTCTCACATTCCCCCATCTGGGTACCCGGCCCACAATCCAGGCATATGCCCTGACCGGGAGTAGAACCAGCAACATCTTGGTTTGCAGGCCAGCACTCAATCCACTGAGCCATACCACCCAGGGCACGACACTGGTGTTTTTTAAAACTTTATAGATTATTTTAATTTGTCACCAAGAGTGAGAACTCTTGGTCTCGGTCTCTTTAATAAGTCCAAACACCCACAAAGCTCCTGGGTCATTTGGGGACGGTTTGAGCTGGAAGGGAGAGGCAGTGAATGTGGGCTAAGTCTGGCACCCTTGACTTCCGCTGGCCGACCCCGTGGAGGGAGGATGGACTTGCCTTTGGGTCAAATATCAACCATCCTAGCTCTCTGAGAGGCAGCTTCTTGTGCTTCTGCTTCTGAATTGCACGTAGGACCATTTTAATATATTTCCACTTTTTTCCATACAGGTAATATATTTGCAAGGTTTGATAATTTTTTAAAAAAGGAAATGCAGTGAGAAGTTGGCCTCCCACCTCTGCCTCCATCTACCCCAACTCCCCCTCCAGAGACACCTCTCTTATTGGTTTCCTGTTTATTTGTCCAGAGCTTCTTGTAGATACAAGTAAATATAAATATGTACTTTTAGTTCTCTTTTTCCATTTTTATTGAGACACAATTGACACATAGCATTGTATTAGTTTTAGGTGTTTAATATAATTTGATATGTATTTGGCTATATCATATATTGATATATATATATATTTGTAATGTATATATTATAAAATTATTACCACAATAAGTTCAGTTAGCACCATCACCTAATATAGTTATAATTTTTTCCTTATGATAAGAACCTTGTAAGACCTGCTCTCTTAGCAACTTCCAGGTGTGTACAACACAGTATTGTTAGCTGCAGTCACCACGCTGTACATTACACTCCCCAGTATCTGTCTGTCTTATAGCAGGGAGTCTGTACCTGTTGACTGTCTTCACCCACTCCCTCCCTGTCCCATCCCCTACCTCTGGAAACCACCGATCTGTTTTCAGTGTCTGAGTTTGTTTTTCATTTTTTTAGATTCTACAAGTAAGTGAAATCATACAGTATTTATCATCCAAGTTGTTGCAAGTGTTTTCTTATTTTTATACACAAAGTTAACATACAAACTCCTCTACTTTTTCATTTTTTATTTAATTATACCTTAAATTTTTCCGTGTCTAAGTATCCCAAGCCTCTTACTCTTTTTACACTGCGTAGGGTTCCATTACATGAATACACCATAATTCATGTGATCAGTCCTCTACTGGTGGAAATTTGAGTTGCTTCCAGTCTTTTTTGCTATTATAAACAATGTCACAATAGCTCTGATGGTCTTCATTTACCCACCAGCACCATCTGTAGAAGCCACAAGAACAATTAGCCACCTTCCCAGCTCCTCCTTACGCCAACACCAGCGTGTACGCCCTCCAGGGTACGCCCTCGCACACCCTTCCTTTCCCCTGGATGCGGCAGTGCCCAAACTCTGGCCTGTGTCAGCCTCTGCTGGAGGGCTTGCTCAAACCTAGATTCCCAAACCCCCCCATTCCCTGGAGGTTTCTCCTGAGGTAGGTCTGGGCCGAGGACCAAGAACTTGCCTCTCTGATGCATTCCCAGATGTCACTGATGCTGCAAGTCAGGAGACAGCACTTTGAGAACCACTGACGTGATGCATTGTATCCCCAGTGCACACAGCTTCTTCCTTTCTAACCAGCTCAGTCTACCTTTAAGTCCATTGCCATCTTCTATTATGAAGAAACCCTCTGTCATTGTAGAAGAAAAATGTGACTGGGAGACAGAAAAGCAGGCTCTGTCTTCACTCAGGCGCTGCCTGCTCTGTGCCTTCAGGAAACGTGCTGCCCCTGAGACTCAGACTCGCTTGCCTGGGACCCGACTAGGAGTGGGAGGAGTACACGGGACAGCGTGTCTAGAAGTGCTTTCAATCTCTAGCGTGGTGCACAAATGGAAGGAGCCATTGTCGTTACAGAGCTAAGAAGGCCATTTTCTTCTAAAGTGAGGAAATTACTGAGCTCACAGCAAGGAATTGGCCGGGGAAAGAAGGGAGGAAGAAGTTGGGGGCTTCAAGATGAGGAAAGCCAGTCCACATTGCCCTCTTGCATCCTCTATCCCCCGGCTGCAGTCAGGAGATCCCTTTCATCTTCTCCATTGTGGCTCCCCCTCTTTTTGTCCCCCATCTCTGCTTCCTGCTCCTCAGTCAGGGGTGGGCACCCTGCCGGAAATCACTGCAGCTGAGGGGTAGGGAAAAGACAACCTCAGCATGGTGTGCACACGGCCATGGCTGTGCCTGCCTTGCTGTGGGCATCTCTGTGTGCTTTTGGTCTTTGTCTTTGAGGATTACAATGCAAATTAAAAATAAAAGTGCTAGAGACACTCTAGGTACTCAAATCAACAAAGGGCCCCTTACCCTCCAGGTTTGCTGTAAATCTAACCAGAATAAAATGCGAACGAAAAAAAAAACCCTACGGAACTGCAATGCATTAATTTAACCTGCTGATTGGCATTTCCCCAGTACCCACAGGAGCAGGGATTGGAGGATTAATTACTTAGAAGGCCTGATTTGAAGAGATATGACCTAAAATATCTCCCCCATTCATTTCCCCAGGCTTGAAACTGATGCCATCCATCCCTAACCTGAATCTGCCGTGAAACTGTTAATACAGAGAGCAGCATGTTGCCAGGTAGCTGTGTCACTTGGGCACCCTTGTCCTCTGGCTGATAGATTCAGCCAAATGGGCTCTGGGAGGACAAGAGGGAGCACAATGTTATTGCTCCTTCTCTCCCTGCTCTGATGATATGTCTGTGTTGCTCTGCGATTACACATAATCACAGTATCTTCAATAAGCTCCAATAACACTATTTCCCCTTCAAGCCTAGGAGCAGTCATGGCTTCCTACTGTTCCTAGTCCTTGAGGACATCAGCATGCCTGGTTGATTCCCTGAACCCTGCCCGAGGCTCTGCAAGTAATCCCTTTATTTAGTTATTAGTTAGGCCCTTTGAGTGCAAGGCTCTTTCTGCCTGGCCTTGACTGATGCACAGGGACACATCAGAACTGGGGCATTCAGCTTACATCATCGGTAGCAAAGTGGAGCTGAGACAAATGTGGACTCTGTGAGAAGGTTCCCAGGAGTGGAGAAAGCTGAGTCTGGAGGGAGAGCTGTTCCTGGGTCTAGGGGCCATCGCACTGGATGGTGAGCGGGGGCAAGAGGAGGCCACAAGTCACTGAGAGCAGAGTCCTCTTTTTCTTTAGCACCTTGCACGGTGCTGCACCCCCAAGGACCCTCAACACATGCTAGCTGAATAAAGGAAGGAATCAGCCCTTTAGCTGGGTGCCTGAAAATGAAGTCAGAAGGGGCTGAAAGACAGGGCTTGAAGTGGAAATCAAGCTTGGCCCAGTTCTTTTGGTTTGGGGCCAGCCTAAATCAGAGCTGGGCACCGACTACAGGGAGATGCGTCGGATTCTGAGATGCACTGCCTTTGCCTTCCTGAAGCTTAGAACCTTGCCTAGAAAGTCCTTGTAAATAGAATCCTTAAAGTCTTTTTTGATATTCTTATTTAATATTTTAAAATAACTTTTTTCTGCTTACATGCCCATGCTTTCAAACATTTGTAAAATAGATTTAACTGTAAAGGAGAGGACAAAAACCACTCAGAAATAACCAGTGCCATTCTGTATATATCCTTATGACAGAAAGAGAGAGAGAGAGAGCACTGTAACTTACTTCTAAATTCGAGTTACAATGTACCATGAGCTATTTTTCATGTAATTAGCATCTTTTTACCAGCTAGGGATGTGATTATTAACCTTTAAGTGTGACGCACAGATGATGATAGCAATAACTAACATTGCTTGAGTGCTTACTGTTGGCCACCCAGCATGCTAACTCACATTTTACAGGTTTACATGTAATAATAACAGGTTAGTCCTTAAAACAACCCTATGAGGCAAACCTTACCGTGAGAAAACTAAGACTCAGAGGGTTTGGGAAAAATGGAAGTGTTGGAGTCAGGAGTCAAACCCAAAGAATCTGGACCCAAGGGTTGGAAGCAAGGTTGGTCTTGGAAGATTTGGCTCCCGTTGCCTTGGAATTTGGGTTAGATGGGGAAGGTCCAGGCTTATCTTTCCCCTCATACAGAAGCTAGCGTGGACCTTGCATAAAACTGGCACCCACCCACTCACTTATTAAATGAGCTCATTTATTAAATGTGTTCCTGGAAAATCACGAAGGAAGTATAGACATGTCCCAAGTTACAATGATACAGGATAACATTTGAGACAACTTTTGTTGAACCTGAACAGAGGGTGTACATTTTCTGAACACCCATTGTCATTCTGTCCTCTCAGAGAGAATGTAGAGTTCTGACCTATGGTGCTTCTTCTTGATGTTTCCTTGGTGTAGTTCCCAGTCAGTTTGAGTGTGGACGATGTTTTCCGAAAACCTGTCAGGGATTACATAGAGCGGATGGGGGCTGCCATGGGCAAGGGGACTGCCGGAAGGATCATTCAGCCAATAGCAGAGCACCTGATGAGTTCACTTCACTTTGCTGATTATTCCATCTCTGAGAAGATAGAGAACTTAATTTTGACAAGGAAGGAAGAACTAGCTAGTGAAATGATCTTGCTTTCTTTGCAAGTGTAGTAAATAGCCAAGCAGAGAAGTCCTTATCTGTAGTAAAAAATACTGGATGTCACCCTTAGCTCCTCTCTCTCACACCCCCATCCAGGGCCACAGAGGACAGGTGGGCATGTCCTGTCCCAGCCCCCTGCTTGCTGGAATATCCGTTCATAGAGGTGCCTCTTTCTAAAGTGATAAAAACCCTGAGTAGGCCACCTGGGGCCTGCCCACACCAGTCCATCAATCAGTCCTGGCTGAACCTCCTCCTCAAAATCTCTCCGCATACCCTGGCCCTCCACTCCCATTCCCACTGCCTATGCGTCATTATTTCTCACACGGAGGCAGCAGGCTTCCACGTCTCTGCTCTCATTCTTCTCTAATACAACCGATACGCTCGGGGGGGGGGAAAAACACTGGAAAAAATACACAAAAATGTTTAAGGTTGTTTCTGGGTTTGGGGATTATGGGTGATTTTTGTGTGTTTTTAAAACTTTATTCCATTTTTAAAGCATTTCGATAGTGGCCATATACGTCTTTCATAATTACAGAAAATTGAAAGTTCTTTTAAGTAGTTTTTTAAAGAAAACTTTTTTGCTCTCCAGGACCTCTCTTTGTCATTGGTGTTTACCAATAAGTCGCCACTCTAACTCTGGTTTGGGAGAGGCTGAGAAGTGCTGGATGACAACCAACAGGGTTTGTTGCTGTTGTTGCTTACACTCCTCATGAGCACCTTTGGTGCAAATAATGTCTACGGCTGCACCGCTCCACAAATTCCACTGTTTGCTCAAGCGATTTCTTGACTCTGGCAGAAACAGGGCTTGTGGCTTGTGCCCATCAATCTCTCTCAGTGCCCAGGACTCACCATGACCGGTGGATATTTCAGCTCCCAGTTTTGTGATGTTACTAAACAGCCTGTAACAAGCGCCATGGGCCTCAGCCAGCTGTTCAGGAACCCACGTGTGGAGGGCCCTCTTAAACCCAGGAGGGGAGCGCAGAGAAGCAGATATTCTGGCCCCCTCCACTAGTCCCAGACTCCACAAATTTGGATTTCCTTTTATATTAATTTATATTTCCGACCTCTATCCATATTTACATCCGGAGTTAAAGAAAGCTGAAGCGCAAATTGGACCTAAGGCTGACAAAGAACCAGAGTCAAGAGTACCCTACAGATTCTACTTCCTCTTCAGTACAGAGAGAGAGAGCTGGCTTAGGCTTTCTCCAATTGTCCCCCTTAATGATACTTATCAATAAGTATCAAAGTTGGGCAGGCAGGTGTGCAGGTAAGCATTTATATTACCACTGCTGCCATCACAGCTGCCTAAGTGACTCTGAGTGTGAAAGGGACAGTCTGGCTCTATCTAAGCTCCCTCCTCTCAAGCTGGTACGGCCAGAGCTGCACGTACCGTGTCGGCAAAAAGCAAGCAAGCTAGCTGGTCTTCAGGCAGGTCTATCCCTGCTACCTCCTAATTTATTAGTAGAGAACAATCTAATAATTCTTCTAATCATTATAGCTTGAAGATACCTGCTTTGTTTTCTTTTAAATAATTTTTAAAGGACCCAGAAACCCAGCAGAAATAATTAGAACTAACAGAATCATTCTCACTAATTAGAGGTCCCATTAGTTATTTGAGAATTTGAAAATTTATTCCAACCTAGAATGCAGATATCAAATAATAGCCTTTAATTTTTTTTAAAAATGTGCTCATTTTATTCTTTTTTCCCCTAAGTCTACCTTTCACCTAGGACAATTCATAAGAGATTTAAGAATATGCAATGATAGCAATGTACCTGATCTAGCAATATTTAAAACTAGAACATAATTCTAATTTCCTAAAAGGGAGGCAACAGGAGAACAAAGGGAAAAGGAGGAAAAAGTCATCACAGAAGGCACTATAAGCTGGAAAAGATTTCAGAACATCGTAAGTGTGCTTTGCATACCTTTCCCCCCAAATCCTCTACCCCTACACATCCACTCACCTGCCTTTCTTAGGCATCTCGTGGACTTCTCTTCCTCGCCAGTGCGCTCTGCTTTCAGTGGCCAAGACCCATCCCCACCACAAAAGGAAGACTCCAGCTTTCATATTCTGGACAGCCAGCACGGGTTTCCAAATGCCAACAATTCTCTCAAGAAAGAGCAGAAAGGAAAAGGCCGACTTTTTCTCTCTTAAGACATTATTGGTCTGTTCATTATTAAAAGGATGTTTACTCATGAAGAAAAAAAAACCCACAGTATGTAATCTGGGCAGCAGGGAAAAGCAATTTCCACTAAACCTATAAATCCTCCTACGTCAGATGTCAGGGATTTTCTGAACTGAAGTTGAAGTCCTGTGTCCCTGGCGAACAATTTTGACTGGTCTAAATTAGTTCCTCGTCAGATGTGATAAATCTGTTAGGAAAATTCTGTATTTTCTGGTCTAATAAATCGAAGCAAGAAGCAAGTAAAAATAGACCAAGGCGATTTCCAAAATGAGAAGTGTCAGAGGCGCTGGTCTGCCTCGTAGGCCACATTAATGTGCTCCTCTTTGCATCTGTTTTAAGCTTCCAGCCATTCTTACTTGCTTTAGCTGAGGGCTGCGTTTGGCCAGCTCTCCCCCACCCCCTCTGCTCTTTCCTGAGGCTAAATTTGTGGAACCTCAGGGCTCCATACCTGGGCAGGCTGTCTATAAATATCTGATGTTGGGAGGGCTGAAGAGGAAGAGGCTTTTTTTTTCTTTGTTTTGCACAGAAAGAACTACATTTGTTTGTCAGCTGTATTATTCCTATTATGAACTTAATCAGACTTTTTGTATTTGAAAAATACCAGTTGTAAGTTAGTAATAGCCATTAGGCCTATGCTATCTGTTGTTAAAAGCAGGACAACAGGGCCAAAGTGATGTTCCTGGCACAAAGGCCCACGTCACCAAACCAAGACCTAATTGGTTTTGGCTCTCCCAGAAATGGAATCTTAAACCAGGCAACCAGGAGTCGCCTGATCCCTAGCCAGGTGATCTGTCTGACAGTCCCCTGTGTGAGGGAGGGGAAAATTTCCTTCTCCCCTTATAGGTTCTTTGTGGTTTAATAGTTAAATTGACATTAGGTATATTAACAGGAGAAAAATAAATTTAGTTTCATATGTACAGGAATCCCATAAAAAGAGGAGACTCAAAGAAATTACCAGACTAGGAAGTTTTCATACCTTTTTGGTGCTCCCCCCATCCTGCAAAAAAAAAATAACAGTGAAGAATTGACAAGATGAAGAGATTTGAGCTTGGGGCATTCAATTACAAAGAAGTGACCAGTTTGTTTGCGCAGCCTTCTTGGCCCTAAACTCCGTGTCTCAGGGGGGAAGGTGCCTCTCGCCTCCTGGTTCACGAGGGATCTTTACTTCCTGCTTCCCGGGCACAAAGGAAGGTCAAATCACCCTTGTACTGGCCGTTCCTCAGATGACTTTAATTCAGAATAGTCAACATGCCAAAGTGGCATATTTGGGGGGAGGGCATATTCTGCTCCCCTTCAGTTGGGAGAATCATTTATGCAATTAGGGCCTTGCCTGGAATGTCATTGTTGAAAACGATGTTCATTTAACTAGGTATAAAAAGCCTAGTTTAGAAAGCAAAGGTTGGGTGTACTTATGGAGTAGTAGAAATCAATAAATACATGATTAGATGCCTATGTGTATTTTTTTTTGCATGTAAATGTCCAACTGTTTCTGTCACTTTCAAGTGCAGAAAGAGAGGGCGAAGATCTTCCCAGAGCATGGACCATAAGCCCTTCCCTTCAGTCTGACTGGGCCAAGGAAGTTCATTAAGTCCACCCCAGGACCAGTAAACTTGGTCAGAGAAAAATGTGCTGGGATTGGCTTAGACCAGTGATTTTCAATTGGCTCACTGCAAGGGTTTTTAAACCGTCCAGTACCTGACTATTTAGTCAGGGACACTGACTTCTTTTCCCTTAGATTGTCAAATTAAAAAAATGACAACAGCCAACACAACAATACCCACCTGGTGTGAATGAATCAAAATTATATTTTTTGTCAAATCAACAAAAAATATATACTTTATGGTGTGCTGAAGAATTTTAGCAATTTGCTTGTGTGTGCCATGAGATGAAAAGGGTTGAAAATCACTGACTTGGGCTGATCGGGATCCCCCTCTGGAGTGGGGCTGGAGCAGGAGCTCGCACACACCCAGGGTTCTAATTCAGGAGAGACGAAAGCAGGCCAAATGCTAGCTCAGCCGCCACAGCTGGGAAGCATCTGGAGGCTGAAGTGATTACATGCCTTTTTTACTGCTGTTTCCAAATGCTCCAGTGTCTCAGGCGAGCAATGCAAACCCTCTTTGAAAGTATATTTTGGAGTACAGCTGAATTTGTAATGGACTTTGTAACCATAATGGTATTTTTTTCCACCCAGAGATATTAAGATATGATAACCATCGTCTAATTAGAAAGGAGAGAAGGAAGAAAGGCTTCTCCTGTTACAAACCTTCAAATTCAAATGCGGTTCTTGTGGCAGAGTCAGCGCAGCCCTGTCTCCCTCTGCTGGAATCATAGAAAAACTGCTTAAGGCAACTTTTTATTCACTGCCAAGTCTGTTTTGAACTGAAACACGTAGGTTTCCAGGTTCAAATGTAACTTCCCAAGAAGAGTGTCTTGTGGATGGAGTTTGATCTGCTTGTCACGATCCAGGGGAGTCCCTGTGGCAGATATTGTGGGGAGAAGAGGAAATGCCGCGAGATATTCTGGGCCTAAAGCCGCAGTGACAGTGTGGAGCCCTTCCTGGGGCCTGCTAGGAAGGATGATGGGTGGCCGGGTGAGGGGTCCTCTCCCAGGCATCACATGGTCGGAGCGAATACGAAATACGGGACTCCCATTGCTACCCCCAAACAACCCAACTGCTACTGAATAATTGTAGTCGTTTGCAACTGAATGGTCCTTTGGCATTTACAAACAATTTCACATTTTCCGTGCCATGTGGCCCTAGAACCAGCCCTGGGAGTGGGCACAGCAGGTCACCTTCCCTTCACTGGTGAGGAAGCAGAGGCCCCAGACACTGACTTATGTTCCCCAGCAGGTGCAGTTAATACATAGAAGCAATCCTGCCTGGGGTCCCAGACCTGTGCTGTCGCGTTGAATCTGCGCTCCTTCCCCTTTCCGAAGCCGCTGGGCTGTAAAATCATTCTATTGGTCTCCCAGGCTCCTTACTTAACACATCGCCCAAGGCATTTTGATGGCAGCTCAGATCTTTTCGTTAATTAGTTCCAGATTATTCCCTGCTAATTACAGGGACTGATTCATGTGAATGAAATAGAGGCTTTTTGGCAATGGGAAGAACGAATTCTTTGAATGAGGCCACATTTGGAACTCCAACTCTTGAAGAAAAGAAAGAATGTAATTAAATTTATAATAAAATACACAAGCTTAAATTGAACTTGCGGGCAAATGTACAGCAGAAAAGAAGAACCATCTCATGTCTGACTGACTTTTCCCAGCATGTGACTGTCCCAACTCACAGATTAACTGTAGTCACATACAGTGCCTTAAAATAAGTTAACATAAATCCCATTCTCTCTCTGAATCTGCTGAAAAACTAAGAACAAAACAGCAAGCCTCAGAGTGTATTCTTGTTTCCGCTTTTTTCAAATGACTTGGCTCTCTGCTTTAGGAGATAAGAAACACTGGTGATCTTTAAAGGCTCAGTGCAATGGATTGGGTTTGCAGGTTTCAGTTCACCTTCTGCCTGCTGAGGGTTAGGGTTAGATTCTCCCTAGAAGCCTCTGAAGTCACCCTGAATTGTACTCCATACCCTGCCATGCCACCGGGAGAACATCTAGGACAGTTCAGATGTAAACACAAATCATAGGTTTGGGGGGATTTCAGTCCTTGATCATTGGAAGCCCAAGCTTACCTGAGGGGTCTTTTAGAATTGTGACTATTCCATCTGGGAACGGTATTGGGGCTCCCCAGGTTAATCTACCTCATTTACCAACAGTAAACAGGTCCAGATATGTTCTTTGGTTTTGGTTGCTTTCTTCAGGTGGCCGTAAAGTCATAGGAGGTTCTTCTCTGCATCGGTTTCATTTGGGTGCATCTGGTAATTTTCTGTTTTTGTCACTGCTGCAGACAGAGCCATCCAATCCCTGGTGATGCGGTCTTCAGTCCATGAGTCTGCTTCTAATTGTGCTGTAGAGCACAGGTGGTTTTCTCAGTTGGTTTTCAAGTTGAATACTTGGTAGTTTCAGGAGTTGCTGAGTTAAGATGCACCTAACTTTAGAAATTTCCACAGCTCATGCTCTGAAACTTCTGTGTTAGGGACTTACAGTTTTTTAGACAAATGTGATTATATTGCTTAAAAGCCATGCTTTACTTTTAGGTCCACTCACAGGTGTTGATTAGTGGTTCCCCGTCCTTTTAAAATGGAAAAGAAAAAGAAATTCTGCTTTGTCCATCCCCACCTGCCCCCATCCAGTCACACAAAGTGCTTCTCCCACTCATTTCTCCACAGCCTCGCACACAGGAGGTGGAGGCTGAAGGGCGGGGAAAGTCTGCAAGAAGCAGGGCCAACCTGCTCGAGCAATAAGGACAGAGACATCAAGTAAATGACCAAATGGCCTTGGATACGAGGTTGCTCCGTGCTTAGCACTTGATGCCACAGGGCATTTCCTGCCTCTCAGTTGGACAGCATGCCACGTGTCCTGGGGCAGACGCGTGTGTAGGAACACCCTGCAACTGTTCTGTCCGGGGCGGAGGTGGTTCTGATGCTCTCCCACATATTTGCACTAAGTTTGCACTAAGAATATGGCTGACCCAGCACTGCAAGCCTTCAGGAAAACCAAAATGAGACATCATTAAGATTTTAGGCAAACTTTTCGTCTTCCTTGTGTTACATCTAGGAGATAAAATGCCAAAGAATTTGAATATAGCAACCCTCCCACAAGGATATGTAAACTGTGGAGAAAGACAGTTACTGGAAAGCAGGAGGAGATATAACGACATCTTGTTAGAAAGGCAGATGACATGATAGTAACAGCTCAGGTTCGAGCTGCTTCCACTGAGGTTCAAAGTCCAGCTATTCTGTTTACACCTGTGTGGCTTCTGGAGGTAAATCTGTCTAGGTCTCAAGCTGTCCACCTGCAAAATGGGAATAATAACAACAGTACTAGTACTACTTCTTAGGGAGGAAAGTGAGTACATAAATGAAAAGTGCAGGACAACTGTGCAATGGTCCCCTCTCAAGGGAAAGCTGAATTTGTCATAGAAAGCACCACTGCCTTGCACATACACGGAGAGCTTTATGCTGACAGATGCTTTTCGTGTGTTCTCTCCTGTGCTTTTCACAACAAACTTGTGACGCAAGCTAGGTGGGAATTTGTGCCTCCCTTTTACACACAAGGGAACAAAGAGTCCAAGATGTTTCTCCTCTGGAAAATGAAGCAAGTAATAGCCCATCAGAAGTGACTTATCTCTACATCGTAAACATTCATTTTCATACCAAGCCTATTTTTTTCATTTAGTTGCAATTGGTAGGTAACAACTGTTAAGCTGCCTAAACTGGTAATTTTTTATGTTATCCTACCAGTTTCTACACATTCCTCCCTCACTCCCATACCCACCCAAAGCAAGGTTCAAATCGTACGTTTGCTGCCTCTGAGCTGTAGCTGAGCATCTATCTCAAATGACCATGTTTCTGTGTTGAGTCAGGTACGCACACACGCATACACCTGTCAGTTTTGTTATTCATAAGTTATATATTTATTATTTATTGTAACTATTATAAAAAGCATTATTTCTCCAAACTGGAAACAATCCAAATGCCTATCAACAGGAGAAAGGGTAAAGAAATTACAGTTTATCTATATAGTGGGACGCTGCTCAGCAGCAGCCGGGAATGAACTTCACATACATGCAACAACATGAGTTAGAAAAACCAGATGCAAAAGGGTACATACTTTCTGATTCCACTTATATAAAGTTTTAGAAATAACAAAACAAACCTTATGGTGATAGAATTCCTGTCAGCAGTTGTGAGGTCAGGAAGAGGTGAACATAAGGACTAATTATAAGTGGGGGATGATTGGCTGGTGTGGCTCAGTGGATTTAGTGTGGGCCTACAAACCAAAGAGTCATTGGTTCGATTCCCAGTCAGGGTACATGCCTGGGTTGAGGGCCAGGTCCCCAGTAAGGGGCGCTTGAGAGGCAACCACACATTGATGTTTCTCTCCCTCTCTTTCCCCTTCCCTTCCCCTCTCTAAAAAAATTAATAAATACAATCTAAAAAAAGGAAGAAGTGAGGCATGAAAATTTTATATGGTGTCAGAAATATTCTATCTCCTGATAGGAAGGGGGTTAATGGATATACACATTTGTTAAAACTCTTTGAACTGTACACTTAAAATCTATATGTAAATCATACCTCAATAACAACTGTAAGCTGTAGGTAGCTATACAATATATATAATAATACTTTATTAAAAGGTAGCTTTTCCAGAACTACAGATATGACTAGACATGTCAATTACTTTGATCCCCATATTCATTATTGATTAACATGCTATTGATTAACATGCTATAAACAAGAACAGAATAATATTGTAGAAAACAAAGCTTGCCTTTGTTCTTGACACTACCACCTTCGGGTAAGCAGTAACTTGAATATCAGGCCCTCAAATGGTCCAGATTAGGAACCCATTATAGTAACACATCATTATTCACAACATTATTTCTAAATGTAATCTTGTTTCTTTTATTAAGAAATAATCTCCAGAACAATAAACTCCAGCTATTTATCTCACTCTGCTATTATTCTTCTTTTAACACACATATATCATATTTGCTTACTGACTCAACTTCTTAAAGATATTCAAAACTCTCCTCTGTGGTCAACTTTACAACCTTTAAGCCAGCAGGACATCTCAGAACAATGCAGTTACTGTTGACTAAGAGGATGGAGGTGACTCAGGGCAAACACTTCACCACTCCTGGGAAAAAGACTAAGAATCACCAGACGCCTTATCCTGCCCTCTTGAATATAGTAGTCAAGGCCCCTTTGAGTGTGGGGAGGGGAGGACAGCCATCCAGGCCTCTGCAAAGAGCAGCTCAGGGAGTGGTCACACAAAGGGATGGGCGGTCAGTGGGACAGGGGCTTCGGACCTTCATAGTCTGTCCTGAGAAGAATTTCTTTGGATGATCTGACCCCAGTGGCTTGCCCCCAAATTCAGCAGAGTTAGGGGGAAGAAAAGAAATCCTGCCCCCTTTCAGAATAAACAATGGCAGGGACTAGGTGTCCATGTCCTATTTCTGGGCATAAAAACATTCTAAGTCTCTCTGAGCTCAGTGGTAACCGAAGCTCCTGGCATCAGCACAATGTCTTAGAAAGACCCATTTATTTCTGACCTGTCTGCTTCACGCTTGAGATAGAAACAAAAAGGTATCCGGGTGAGAGGGAGGGAGGGAGAGGGCAACGGGTGAACATTTTGTCCTTAGATACGAGCTGCCTAACAATTCTCAGCTGGTGCTTCATGCACACTGGTGGGTGTGTTCTCGGATACACATCAGGAACTGCTCTTTCCTGCACTAGATGTTTTTCTGTTTCTTCTTGCCCTCTTGAATTCCTTATCTTCAAGAGAATTCCTTGTCTTCAGTTAGGTGTATGTCTACTCAGAGTACCTACACCTCCCAGCATTCTTTGCAGCTAGATGTGGCCATGGGTACCAAGTTGCAGCCAATGGGAAGTGCATGGCAGCCTCCTGGAACTTTCCTTGGAAGATAGCTGGCATTCTTCCTTTCCCCTTCTTTATCCCTTTAAGCGTCCTGCTTCTTTAATGGCAGAAATGATGGCTGGGGCTCTTGCCACTATCTTGGGCCGTGAGATCCAGGGCCATACTCTAAAGCAACCAGCAGTAAGCTGGAAAGAGCTTGAGTTTTCAGTCCTTATGGACCACATGGAGCAGAACTGCTAGTCATTCCTGGATTGCCACTTTCAAACTCCTTTCTTTGAAGCTTGTGTTCTCTTACTTGTAGCTGAGTCTAATTGAAACTGATGTAGGTGACATTCAGCAAGTGACATGGAGCAAATGCAAAAATCTGATGGTATTCAGTGACATCGTGGGGGGTGGGAGGACTAAACTTTTTCTACTCTCAAGGTTCTTCTGGCTGGTCGTAATAATCAAATAGATGTGAGACAGATCAGCAAGAGAAAAATGACCAAATTTAACACGTACATATGTATGGGAATTCTGCATAAATGAGCCAGGGATCCTACATGCCTGGAAGGTTCAGAGACAGAACGGGAACATGAGTATAGAGCATTCCATGCTGGTGATGAGGTAAGATGCCTTGCAGTCTTCAAAGGGTTGTTGCAGGATGCTAAGAAGAGCAGATGTTTAGTAAATGGAAGTTTGCCCTGCCATATAGATGGGTCAAGAAGAGATTATCGCTCACAATCTCTTATTACAGGCAAGGCCCCTAATTCAGGTTCTAGGTAGTCAAGGGAATGGCAGAAGCTCCTCTTGAGGATAAAGCTAAAATTGCCTTTAGCTCAAAATAACCTGCATACCACAAAAAGTACATTTTTGGAATGACTTTCTCTGAGCCATCCCACCCTCCAACATCAAGCAAATTTTTTCAAAGGAGTTTTATTGAGGCCAGAAATATGTTCTAGGAAACTTGATGAAAAGCAGGATTCAGTGAAGAACCCTGAAA
>PVKM010020414.1:0-23382 GCA_004027735.1 Carollia perspicillata | reverse complement strand
TAATCTTATTTTAATATTTAGACTTTGATCCCAGTTGCTGACAAGAAGCTATTAAGACCTTTGTAATTCTTGAATGATAAGAGCACCAAACACTGAACTCCTGTTTCCCTTGGATTTTCCTGGATTGTCTTCTGTTCTAATGTAGTGACTCTTGATAAGATCCTAGACAGGGGCTGGTCAAAAGAAGGCCAAGGCATGATTAGAAAATTGGGACTTTCAGACCCTCCTCTTGTTCCTGTAAGAAAGGAGAGGGGTTATAAATGAAATTAATAATTTATCATGCCTATGTGAGGAAGCTTCCATAAAAATCCCCATAGTATGGGGTTCGAAGACCTCCAGAGTTGGTAAACACATCCATGTGCCAGGGAGCGCCGCACACCCCAACGCAACAGGGACAAAGCTCTTCTGCTCAGGAACTTACGTTACTCTTCATCCGGCTGTTTGTCTGTGTCCTTTACCATATCATTTATTAAATAATAAACTGGTGAATGTAAACAAAAGTAGTGCCCCCATCTCCTAAGAGGAATGTTGAAAGACTTGAACATATCTCTCCATCATGTTTATATTTTTGTTTTTGTTTTTAGTGACACTTCTGTGCAGCCAGAAATGCTTTGTGTACAGACTTCACCTGGATAAAGGCATCTCCTAATAGGTGGCCCTGGTTATTCAATACCATGTGAATATTGTGAGTTTGGCTATCTATTAAAAACTTCCCCAGAAAATCCAACATGCCCTCAATTATGTCCACATAGGAAGGATCTCAACTACAGAAAAGAGGCTACCCATTCTATAATATTTGTAGGGGTCAAAATTGTTGAGGTTGCACTAGAATAATGGGAAGGGTTGGAGTGGAATGAGAAGGGCTGAAGAGAATTGATTCAGAACCTGCTGAACTTCCATTGCTATGCTCCTGAACAGTTCAAGGTCCTTGTGCTTCTTCCTCGTTATGTTTCATGCACATGCTTCACAAGCAAAGAGGACAAGTATCCCATTGTTGGCCTACTGTCTGGTTAGGTAACAAGGAGAATGTCTTCCTTCTCCCTAGTGATGGGGCAATGTTCTCCAAAGAAGGCCACCATATTGTCAGCTGAGGTCATGAAAGGGAGCCCCACATGTGGACAAGGATGTGGATTTCCTTGGAGAGAAACTGGGATACCTCATTGGAGGCACCACAAACAATTTTAATATAATTTACCTGTTTCTTTGTAAACCTTAATGTACTGAGTTTCTACATAATGTTTGTGCTTCTGTAGTGCTAGGTGTCCATGCTCCTCATTTACAAACCTAAACGGAGCTTCTCCATTCCTTCAACCATGGACATTCAGACACAGTACTGAATCCCCTTAGGCAATATTGGGCCCTTTGAATAATTTTGCAATATCTTGATCCAAAGACGGCCATAGAAAACCTGGAGCCCTGATTACAGTGTCATTATCAATAAGTTCCTTTTTGCTGCAAGTGCCACTTTCAAATTTGTAATTTACTCTCTCTGAATCTAAAAATTTGTGATTATAAGTCAAAATCACAGCTAAATTATGTTCCCCATATCTGCAACTTGAGAGCCTCCTCACAGAAAGCTAAGTTATTCTTAAGATTTAAACACTCTCATTGCTTGCAGCATCCAGGTTTATATGAAGTACGGATCAAAAAAAAGTAATAGAAGCATGCAGGCAAAAATTTTTGGAAGCATTAGGATGCAGGATTTGCCTGACATGAAGCACATCAGTACAAAGACAGGAGGAGCTCCTACCCTTCATTTTGGTACATTGCTGACTGGTTAAGCTGTCTGATGGCTGTGATATCAAGTACAGGCATTGGCTTTAATTTAGTTTCTTCTTTACAATCCTCTGCCAGTTCCAAATGATCCAGTCTAACAATAATTCATGCAACTACCCCACCTTCATGACAGCCAGGTTTATGATTTTCTACAACAGTAGGATCAGCTATTCCTCATGCAAACCCAGCCTGGCTCCAGTGGTCCCAGTAGTGATTCCCAAAAGCACTGCCTTGTAATCCAGAGAGACCACTGTGATGGTAGGTGGCGAGTGAAGCAGGGGCAGGAGGTGGTGGGATGGGGTTGAAGTGAGAACAAGAAAATTCGTGCTAACGTTCTTCTAAGAAACAAAGAAAGTTCCTGCTTCACCCCATCCTTTTGACTAACCTGGTACAAAAAACAACCAACTACCCAAGTTCATACTGGTCGTCCACACCCTGGGCAGGAAGCATACAGCTGCCAGCCTCAGAGGGCCTGTGCCAGACAGAGCACATGGCACAGCTGCTGGAGTAGCTATCCTCCTTCGAGCAGCTCAAACCACGTGCTTCCATGGGCTTCCTCAGGCTCACCTGGCCATGTTGCATCATCTTCCCAGGCAGCCCCATCCTCTATTTCACAGTACTGGTCAATGGCAGCTCAAACCCCAGGTCAAGCTTCTAGAAGCTGGTGCAGCACCTGGACCCAGTAGACACAGTGCTGGTGACTCACATAGACATGAACAGTATCCCCAGTGTCAGCAGTCTGCTGCAGTGAATGCAAGCTGGCAAGCACATAAGTGCCCCAGGGAAGAGAGGATTCACAAGCTCATCTCACCCAAAATGAATGTGGTGTTCCACAAAACCAATGTGAGTGGCTATATCAAGGCTGATGTGAAGTGAGCCAGCCAGGTAGAGCAGATCCAAGCCCACTGGAAGGGCTGAGCATTATGCCCCTGCCCCTGAGCCCTGGGAAACTGCTGGTCAAGCCCACCATGTTCTTGTAGTGCCCACAGGCTCTGCCATAAACATGGCATGCAGACTATTCCCTTCACAGCTACCCATCACCCACAGCCCCCTGGATGGCCTGTCCATGTGCAACACTTGAGATTATTGCAGGAGCCTGTACTGATATCCCAGGACCTAACAAAACCCCAGTGAACTTGGAGCAATGAAAAGATTGGCTCCCAGGACAACCCCAGGAGAACAGTGTCCTCCCAACTTGCCCAGGAGTGCCCTGGGGAAGCATGCAAGGAGCTGCCAAGGGCTGAAACCCTTTGCAGGGATGAGAAAGAAGCCAGGTTCCCCTCAGTGTGTAAAGCCTGTTAGCCTTCAGATCCAGCCTTGGGAGGTACACCAGAGAGGTTCTGCTGTGGAGCATACCAAGAAGGCGGGTGCCCAGGAAGCCACAATCTGACAAAGCACCCAACCTACCCTGCCCAGTGTATTCCACCAGTTTTTGGTTCTGAAGGCCCATACCCCAGCTTCTGGAGTGGAGAGGTCAACTACCCACCGTATGCCACCTAGAGAACAACCTGGAATTGGGGCTGAACTCACCCAGAAAGACAGAGCAGACTAGGAAAGAAAACTCTGGCCATGATGTTGACCACCAGCAGCTCCTGGAGGTATACAGCTCATAGAGCCCCGTCTAGGGCTGCAGGCAGCTGTTGCTGAGCCCTCTGTGGGGTGAGGAAGCCAGGCTGCACCAGACTGTGACCTACAATGACCACACTCTCACTGCCAACCAAGATAGGCTCCCTGCACTCCTCTGAGGTAGGCAAGTCCCTGTCTGTCGAGTAGGCACCACTGTACCCACTGCCACCCACCACCACAAGTGAAGCAGGGCTGAGCCTCCCTGCATAATGTGGACCAGTGCCTGGTGTTGACCTAAGAAGATGAGTGTGCAAAGCCATGCCCATGGACCAGCACTCACTTCCCCCAGACACTCCCAAGTCAGTTGCCCTCAGTCCCAGGAAACAGCAGTTGCTAGGGAACCCAAGGAGACACCCTTCACATCCATCCACCCATGAGTCCTGGCCTACCGCATTTGACCTGGCCCCATGTCTGCTGCCCCCAGCACCACCAACTTGGATCAGAACACCAAGGGCTTTAGGCTTCTTCACCACAACATGCTGTCTGACCCTTTCAACTGCCTCCTGCCATTGCACACCTACCCAGCATAGGCATGGGGGACCCCAAGAAGCTGTCCCCAAGGCAGACCAGGCTGACAAGGTCTCTAGGTTGTATCCAGAAATCCCTGGCCCTCCCCAACCCCAGAACTACCACTCTCAAAGCCACACCAGGGATTGCTGCCAAAATTAAGGGGTTGGCTGATCAGGACAGTAGGTCCACTCAGCTCCCAGAGCCATCCCAGTGACAATGGCAGACAGCTACCTCTATCAAGAAAGTCCTCAGTTCCTTCAACACCCATCGGCAGCCAACCAAGTGGACTTGCAGCCCCAACCAGCCTTCCTCTCTCCTGCATATCTCCCCTTGGCCTAGGTAGGAGCCCTGTTCTCCTGGTGGATGGATAATTCTTTTTTCAGGTATGTGCCTTCTGTTACATCATCAGCAGCCAAGACCAGTGCCAAGCCCGTGCACTGTCCTAGAACTGCTCATACCCCCAAGTTTCAGTGGGACCATAACCCCCAAGTGACCCTGATCCCCACCATCAGAGGTGATGCAGAAGTGGTGGGGGAGACACACTCCCCTCACCATGCACAGGGCTTCACATACAGTTGGGACAGTGATAACAGTGGGTACATTCAGGGTGCAACCTTCCCTACCTGAGAGGTGGAGTTCTAGCCCTGACGCCCAACCTTTGGACAAAATCTGTCACTATCTTGAGATTTACCTGCATCCTACATAAAGCAAGAACACACCTGAAAGAGAGAGGATAGAGAGAGAATGAGTAATGTCTCCTGCTCCAAAATGTCCACAGATCCTGTGACTATGTTACACTGTTAAACCCTACATGGCAAGAGGGACTTTAAAAGTATAAAGAAGGTTAAGAATCTTAGCATGGGGAGAATATCCTAGATCGATAAAATGGGTCCAATCTAATAAAAATAGAGACATTTTCCTTGTTGTAGTCAGCCAGAGAGATATGTGACACCACAGGGGGGAAAAAGTCAGTTTATGTCACTGAAGGATTCTCCCTTAGGGCCTCCAGAAAGGAGTGCAGCTAGGAGAGAACCATGTCATACTCCTGACAACTGCAAGAAATAAAGTTTCGTTGTATTAAACTGTAAATTTGTGGTAATTTATCATAGCAACAACAGGTATAATTTGGCCATGGTCATTGGGGTCTGGAACACAGTTGAGTTCGATAGGGAATGCAATGGATGTGCATGATAGACACTGAACCGTACTTTATGTTGGAGAGTAAAGGGGCATAACTCACATTGCACAGAAAAGGGGAGGACATATGGCAGCTGAGCTTTCTTCTTTTACTATGCAGCATCTGAATAGTCTTGACATATACAGGTAATGTTGGGTATGGGCCCTGGCTTTCAAATATGAAACACTAACTGAGGACAATATGCATGTCCAATGAATCAGGATTTGGGAATGAATAGGAACCCAGGAATCACTAGGTAAGCTATTCTGGAATGTTTAGATCCTCTGGTATGGCAGTAAATTTCTGGTGGGTGAAGTCATCCTTAAGCAGATTCTTGGATTTATGGTGCTTCCTTAACTTGTGCTCCATTCCACGTCTATAGCTGGTCAGCTAGGTAATATATTCTATGAGCCCTCTGTTAGCAGTCTAATAATTTTTCAGTAGAAATGATTTTATATTGTTTGATATAAAGAGTACTAACTGGCACATATCCTCCCCTATTCAAACAGAACTCCAAAATCCTTGTTACTATACTGTCCCCAAATTCAGGGTGGGCATTAACTGGCTTATATCAATTACTACATCTAGGATATACTATGTTGGTTGGTCAGTGTATGGCTGTGTGGTCCAATCTGGGCAATTGAGATGTGAGTAGCCTTTCTGAAAGCATCTGTTTCATTTTGGGTATAATCAATTGTGTTACCTCATTCCATAATACTATAAAATGGTAGAGAAATTTACCATTAGAAATTTAGAAAAAACATAAAATATCTATCATTGAATACTAGAAATAGAATATATATAACTTCATTTTGTAGTCAGAAAATCCTAGATTCTATACTGATCAGTATTCTAGGTATTAAAACAAATTAAAAAAAAAAGGTGTGCATATCTGTGTGTGTATGTGTGTAAGCTTTATACTAAATAGTGACAGACATAATAGAAAAAATAAGCTGGAAATGGGAATAGGAATTGAGAGCAGGGTGAATTATGTATTGACAGGATAAGAACACTAGTAACTAGAAGAAAAAGAATAAATGCAAACAAAAAGAGTATTTTTAAAGACATCAGAGACCAATAGAAGCAACAGGGACCAGATGCACTAAAATTCCAGAGAGAGAAAAGCCCTTTGAAAGGAATTAATAATTGCCAGCTACTTTATTATATAAAATATAATAAATGTGGGAATTTGCCAGATATTGGCACACGTTGTTTCCATTGGCCCTAGTAGACAGATTTTACAGGGGAATAAAGAAACAGCAGAGAAGTGGACCATCTTACGGTGCCAACGTTACAGCCCAGAAACTAGATGTTCTGGTTGTACATTTCCCTAAAACAAGTCACTCCAAACTTTAGTCTTAAATTTAGATTTAAATCATTTCACTTTCTTATGCTTTCTGTGGGGCATGACTTCTAGATAGTATAAGCTGGGTGATGCTAACAGAGAGTCATCCCTGAAGAGGCTGCAATAAGATGTGACTGGAGCTGGATCAGTAGAGGGAAGAAATAACTGAGGGCTAGATGGAGCTCTCTCTCGCTCATTCTCTCCCTCAGTGTGTGTGTGTGAGCTGCTTTGTGTAATCTCCATGGAATGGCTTGGGCTTCCTCACAGCGTGGTGTCCTCAGGGCAATTGAACTGTTAACATGGAAGCTGAAAGATGTAAGAGTGAAAGAATTCCAGCAAGAAAGGCAGGCGCTGAATCACTTATTATGAGCTAAACATTATGTTGCTTTTGTCATACTCTATTGGCTAAAAGAAAATCCTGTGCAATTTCAAGGGGAAGGGACACAGATCCCAGCCCTCAGCGGAAAGATTAGTAACATTCCAGTGTATGTAGGACATGTAGCATGGGGTATATGGTTGTGGTCATCTTTGGGAAGTACAATCTGCCCCCAGCCCAGTCACAAAGTGACTTTTCAATATGACACATTTACTGAGTTCTGGGTCAATGGAGAAAGGTCAGGGACTAGGCCAGAAAAGTGGAGTGAATTCTCTCCTAGTCTCAAAGTGCTTTGGAGATAAGGTCTAGATGAAGGAAAGGGGTCTACAACAAAGCCAAGATTGGTTTCCCCTAAGTCATTTAGCCAATTGTTAAGCTGATTGACATGAGATATAAATTCAGTTCAGAATTCTGGAAGGGTAGAATTCTCAGTGCTGGGGAAAGAATCTCTAGGCTCAATTAAAAATCTGGAAGACCCTTGCCTTAGTCCTTTCACGCTGACATAACAAAATACCACAGACTCGGTAGCTTATAAACAAAAAATTATTTCTCATAGTTCTGGATGCTGGAGGTTCAGGGTCAAGGTGGCAGCATGGTCAGGTTCTACTGATCACTCTCTTCCAAGTTGTAAACTGTGAACTTCTTGCTGTGTCCTCACATAATGGAAAGGGCAGCTAGCTTTCTGTGGTCTCTTTTAAAAGGACACTAACCTCTTTCTGGAAGTGTCTGCCCTCATGAGCAAAGGCCCCCACCTCCTAATACCATCATCTTGGGCATTAGGTTTTTAATATATGAGTATGGTCACTGACCCTTGAGCTATTTCCCAAAAGGTTTGGTTCTTGCTTTGTCTCTCATTTGGAAAACTCCATATGGGTAGATTAAAGACACCAGTCTCAGGAGATGTATTAATACATGGTAGATATAAATCATGGCTACTAACCAGACTCTCTGGATCATTCACATAGATGCCCATAGTAAGGGCCCTTTTACTGAAAAGTCTAACTGGAGTCAAGTTTCTAATCATGAGACTTCCATACCCAGATTATTATCACTACTGTCTACATTCATAATTGTACCAAACATGGCAACAGAAACATTACCCTAGACTGGACACAAAGCATACAAATCTGTTTTTGATGCAGAGGTCAGTAAAGCATGCTAGATTTGTGACTCCTACCAAAAGCTGGTCTATTTGTCTCATGACAACATGGTACATATTATGACCCCTGCTTACTCTGGACATACTGATTGTTCCAGAACTTTGACCATTCTAAGAACTGTTTAGCAGGGCCATACCAAATTTGACACTTGTCATGTTATGTTCTGTTTTTGCAGTATGAACAGCTGACTTGGGCCATATTAATTACGGCTATTGAAACTAATCTGTTGCTGTCTGTTCAGCTTTCTGGACAATCTTCCATATGATAATGAATAGCATCTTTTTTCACAAAGGCCACTCAATAATGAGCTGGCAATGTGTGTTTTTAATAGCCTTTCTACATACTTTAACATCCACAGGCATTTTATATCATTTAGTATTGAAATATCCCTTTCAAAATACATTCAAATAATTTTTGACTCTACACCCCTAGTCCACCCACATTGGTAAGGGTTTCATGAATGAATAGAGCTGTCTTTAAAGAGGGAATATCTCATCTCAGTCACCCTCTGAATAATGATTAGAATAAACAATGTGGGGTTTTATACATACCTATTTTGAAAGTCTGGAATTTTTTCCTGCTCGTTCTTGGGCACAAGATTCTTTCTCTCCCCCAAATGCAATCCTAAACTGGACTGGTTGTTATAAGCTTCAGCTGTCCACTCAGCTAAAAGGTGGCAACCGATTTTTGTTCAGTTACCTGAATTCTCTCTACGGCTTTATATGATCCTGCATAATAAGGAAAATGAACTCTTGATTATGTACAATGACTGCCAAGCCTCTCCTACTGCAGTCCACAAAGTAAGGGACAAAATAGGTGTCTTTTAGGTGAATTTTATTAAAATTTTATCCTTTCTCTTGCACTCATGCTTTCAGATGAGATAACTAGTTTCTAATAAGTGCTGATTAAAAATACATAAAATGATGCCTACTGGAATTGGACACGTGGATTGGGAAGTATTAGAAGAAGAGCACCAATCCTATTACCTGGAGAGGAAACACCTCTTAAAGGTACAGAAGAGTGAGGGATCCATTCATGACCTCTGTCTTTTATAATCATCCCTGGAATCTTACTCATGATGGAAAACACCCATGTGTGGCTCTCTCAAGATCCTTAAATGTAACTGACTGCTATATATGCCATCTCCAAAGAACTCTGACCAGAACTGATCACCATTTCCCTCAATTTAACAGAGATGGGCATTGGAGACAGCAAGAGATGGCTCCAGATCCTGCACACCTTGTGTGAAATACTTGTCAATACCTCCAGTGTATTCTTCACCCCTATTTCCATAGCCATCTCTCAGGCATTCTGTAAGGGAAAACAATACTATATTGCTGGTGATGTGGACAAATAGGAAAGGTTAAAATGAGAGGCCTCAGGCAGTCATTCCAAGGACTAGACTTAGACATTTCAGCTGAAATGGGACCTATGAAGGTTACCATCTGATTTGAGAGGCACTTTGGAGCATTGTCGACTGACCCTGACTGATGTAGGCCCCAAACTGGGTCCCCAACAATTTTTAATATTTTTTCCTGGTGGAACCACACATACTCTTTGGACTGTGTTTTCAACATGGACACAGGCATTAACTTGCTAAAATATGGTGACTTGCATGTCATAATGTAGTAGAAAATTAAAAGTATACTTAGAGATTGAAGCTGGCACTCTGCATTAGCCCCTGCTGGCTCCCTGCTGGCTTCCTGGCTCCAGACTATCTGTTCCGGACCTCTGATAACTCCCCGCTGGCTTCCAGGCTCCAGACGACCACCTGTTAACTAGTTGACTTTCTGTCTCAGACTCAGTTAATTTCTTACTATCTCTTTGTCCCGGCCCCAGGCAATTTTCACCCTCTGCTTCTGCCTTGGCTTCCACATTCCTGCTTGTATCACGAGACCTCTCCCCTCCTTACTTTGTTGCAAAAGTATTTAACAGCCCACCTGACCCCTCCTCAGTGCCCAGAATTTGGAAGCCGTCTCCTCTGGGCCCACGCGTGTAATAAAGGCTTACTCCGTCACCCCAGATCGTGTGAGAGTTCGTTTTTCTGTAACAATAAAACCTTGTTTGTATTTAAGAAAATGTCGCCAACAATACATCATGCATTCCTCAGATGACTGTGGAGACCTGCTCAAAATGAAAATAAGCTACCCTTTGTGGGTAAACCTGAGCATCTCCCTCCCACATCTTCCAAAATAAAAATCTTAGAAATAATTACTTGAAACTTAAAACACATTTCCCATAGAAACAATGTTATTAAATAATAACAAAATGCAAGACATGTATCTTACGATTTAACGGGGTCTGTAATTAAGAGCTGGCAACTTGGATTAGGGGGTCAAAGGGTCATGTGGCACAAAGGAGAGAAAGAGATATCATTAGTACTCCGGGTTCAAAACTGATCACTGAAAACAATTCAAAATGTGCACAACTCATTTCAGGAACTCAGAACGAGGACAATAAGGCTTTTAGATTGGACATAAAATTTAAGAAGATACTAAAGGATTCAGGCAGTAAATACAGAATTTAATGCAATGTTTTTATTTTAAAAAATACCTCAAATTGACAAGCTAATGCCAGTAGACTGAAACTGGTTTTCACACATGAACTTTATTGTGACACATGCATGGATTTTTTTTTTCTCATCCCCTGGCAACCAAATTCTCTAAACTTTAGCCTTTTATATTGTTCTCATACTCCCTCTGGGCAAAACTGCTTGTGAAAGAGATGGCTGAGTAAGAAACTTTTTTAAGAAGTGGGTGCACTCACCTGAATAGCTCGTTCCCTGGTTTCGACAATACATTAAAGTGAGGCACACATTGTAAGGCATTACCAAAAAGAGACTGATGTCCTCTAGGCCCATGAAGTTTTGGTAGGAGTATTTGAATTAAACTCACAGGGAAATTGGCTCTTCCACAGAAACAAAGAACCCTTGCATCTGTAACTGGTTCAATGCATAAATTTAATTTTCGAGGTTCTTAATACTTCCTAGCTGCTTTTCCGAAAGTCACGTATTTTCTAAAAAATTGAGTTCCTGTGTGAGTTGTTGCTTTGTTTTTATAGCATTAACATGACAAAGGCAACAACAACCTTTCTCCCATGAGGAATGAGGGGGAGACCACCATATGAATTAAGGTTGAGGATAGCTCTTATTAATGTAGGAGTTTCTCTAGGTAAGTCCTGTTTAATATCTATTTTACTGTGATCCATTGAAGATGAAGGAGTGTGAACTATTCAATGGGATATCCCCTTGGTGTTACTTATGTACACAGTGTTGTGATTACAGGTTTGCCCCATGGCATTTTCATTCGAAAGCCAAAATTTCCTCCACGGGTAATGGCACAGGCTAGAGATCTCGTGAAATGCTGCTTGGTAAATGAAAATGAAAGGCCTAATATTTTCCTACTACTACAGATTTGTTATTTTTAATACCAAAAGTTACTGCACTAGTAGTAGTGAAATAAGATCCTTGTGAATCCTTGTTTCTAAAATGGTGACAACTCCACACATTCTCACTTCGGATTATTACACTTACATTGGATTGTAAAATAACCATCCTGGAGACAAGTGGTAAAACAATTTTTAAAGTGAGAGACTTAGATTGCATGTCAAGCAGTTGTTTTCATGGAACAAAAATCAAATTCTATTTGCTATGCAGCAAGGTGATATTTTATGATAATAGAAGATACTAGCAAACAAGTCTTAGTAAACTTTTAAAAATTAGACAGTTCTCTACCTCTGAACATTATCTTTATAAATGATCCATCAGTGGCTGCTGCCAGCATTCTTTCTTCACACTTATTTTCCCTTTCTCATTTTCTTTGGATTCTGGCTGCTTATGTTGCTTATAAGAACTAGGGATGCTGCAGTTTTTTGAAGCTGATATATTTAGAATCGCCAACTAGAATACTGCACATCCTTGAATTGAATAATTTTGTCCACCCTATTCCAGGGGCAAGAAGAATAATTCTCCATTCATCTTTATAACCTAAAAACTGTAAACTGAAAAAAAAATCACCAATTCTAGAAAACACAGAGTGATTCCTGTGAGACAGTCTCCCAACCAGGGAGACAGAGGTTCCACATGTTCCTAGAAACTAGAAACCTGCACAACACTATAACAATATTAAATAATTATTTGCAATTAGAAAATCTGAAAGAAGAGAAGTACTATCCATATATTAAAATGAAACAGTAAAATAAGATGAAGTACGGCCTGGGAAATTCATCCAAGTCTAACTGAGTTACTATGGAAGTAGTTAACAGAAAAGTTCAAGGGTGGCTTCTTAAAAAGAGGAGTAGAAGTGAAAAATCAGGAGGTAGACTCAAGAAGCAAGACAAAACGATCAGGTGGAACTAGCAACATTATCTTCATTTCAGGACTTAGAATTGATGCAGATATGACTCAGTCTATCATTTTTTAATAAAAAATGACAAGATTGATAAACCTGTAGCAAGATTTAAAATGGATACATTCTTTAAAATATTTTATTTATTTATTTTTAGAGAGAGGGAAAGGGAAGGAGAGAGAGTAGGAGAGAAACATCAATGTGTCCCCTACTGGGGACCTGGCCTGCAACCCAGGCATGTGCCCTGACTGGGAATCGAACTGCGATTGTTTGATTCACAGGCCCGCGCTCTATCCACTGAGCTACACCAGCCAGGACAAAATGGATACATTCTTTAGAAGCAATGGCTTCTAAAATATTTTGTATTACATCAACCGAATTCAGGTCTAGAACCACAATTGATTCATAACATGGGTATATGTACTTCCTTTGGCTCTTTGGAAAAGCACTGAATGAGACTTTGAAGACATGTCTACAGCAAAGGCACCAAATATATTGTATGTGATTTAAATTGTACAGAATCCACATTAAAACATTTAAAGAATATGGAAAATTTTATAGAAACTTACACCTGTTTCTGGAAAACCTAAATACCATCTATGATTCAAAATGCTGAACTATAAAAAAAATCAAAGGCATATGTTCTGGAATGTTCAAAAATATCAGGACAAAATTTTCTTTTGGAAATGTTTACTTGGTTAACGTGAAGGATACATACACACTTTGGTCTTTTAGAATGGGATTCTTACAATATGCATTTTCTACTTACATTTTAAAACATTTAATTCTTTTTATTATGACTATTATTATTTATAAATCATTTTGAAACATTAAATTGTTTGTTTTCCTTTAGCATTCAATTCAATAGAAAGGTAAACTGTATTTTATAATTGCTATTTACCTAATTCAAATAAATACCACATATGCCATCTAACTCTCTAGTAGAATTTGTATATATACGAAATTTTCAAAAAGCCATCTATAGTTTTACATAATCTAAAACAAACTAAACAAAATTAAAACTATAAGAAAACATTAGCTCAAAGGTTTAAATTTTGAATACTTTAGTGTTGAGGAAAAGTGGCATTTTATTCTTCTGGGCAAATAAAAGCTAGACAGCTACAAACCAAGTGTAATATAATCATATGAGGCAAAGAAGACCTCAGTCTAAAATCTACCTAAGTTGCCATCTTGCCACAAAGCTTTTCTTTCTTTCTTTTTTTTAAGCTGAAAGGATGAATGGCTTTTCAACCTCTCCAATTAGGAGATTCCAGTTGAAATGCTACATGACCACGGATCCTTGGGCTTTACTTTTCTCCTTCAGTTAACACACTATGAGGAGAGAGCTGACAGATTTTCAAAGCCAAATGTGTAGTGTAATATTTGCGCCATTTCTTGTCTACAAATTATTTCATGTTCAGTTTCCTATTTTTTGTGTTCTGTTGACTGATTTTTAATTTATGGAAGCTACACTTATCTGCACTAATGTTCAATGCCATGAAACACTGCCTGTTTTCTATAAGAAATGATTCTATAGGATGTTTCTGGTATTCCTATAGTGTTTTTAAAACCCATAGTTAGAAATGGATATTCTTTCATCTGCATTCAACAATATTTTGCTCTATTTAAAAATGTCGGCTTCTGCAGTTTTTTAAATTTGTAGTTGGAATATGACCTTCTTATTTTTCCGTGAAACAGAAAAATAAAACCTATTATCTTTAATAGAAAACAAAAATCCAGAAACATCCTTAATATAATCAATGATTTCTGTAGCACAGGTTAAAAATGAAGAGAAAGTCATGAATATAATTTTGCTATGACCTTAGAGTAGGTAATTATGTATCTCTTTATATAACTATTTACTTTCATGACTACTGAAGTCAATACATAATATTCATTTTTTGTTAATATTAAAATAATAATAATAATAAGATATGTGTAATACTAGGCTCAGGAAAAAGATCATGATTTCTGTTTTATAGTCCAAATGTTTCTTCTCATTTCTTTCTAAATTTAGCAAACAAAATATTGATGTGAAAAGCAAAACTTAGCAGCTTTCTGTTAAATGCTTTTAAGCAGCAAATAATCTAAGTTTTAGAAAGACGATGTCAGTAAAGGAAGATGGAGTTGGAGCATGAGATATCATTTGCCACAATCCTCCTACATTTGTAGTATGTAGTTATGTAGTTAATGTTTTCAGTACAACGCTGATTAGGTAAGGATGCTCTGCCCCCACTTTCACAGTCTTGCCTGAGCAGCAGCTTCCATCAATACCCCAAAACATCACTGAGGCCAGGCTAAAAATGTTACTTGCTTATTGAATGTTAGGAAATAGTAAATAGCAATTAGGGTCTCTAAGAGTTAGATATTTGGCAGACAGTATATAACCTGATGTTTATATCTCAGAAGATGTCATTTATCCTGTGGGACTCCAGACTGTATCCAAATTGTGGTAAAGATTGGCTTTTCTTGTAGTGTAGAATTGTCTTCAGAGATAGGGACCAAACATGAACTCTATTTCCAAACTTTGAATCCAGACAGGACCATTTAACCTAAGTTAACAGTGATTAGTTTAGTTAATAGTGATTGAGAAAAAATAAATGTTCCACTTCCAGTCTTGAACTCACAGACAACTGCCACACTGCTTTCAGTTGTCTTCTAGTCAATACCTTCCTCAGTCCATTCATACATTCTTCTAATCAGACACAGCACACTGCCATTTCCATGCCAGTATTTCTTTGTGTGCTTATGTCATAACACGATGAGAGGTTTGGTGTCCTCATTCCATCTCGTTCAGTTCTTCTTGAAGATCAACACAAAATCAAAGGTATACTAATTTTATTAAGCTTCTATAATAGAAAAATATTTATATACTAAGAACTGAATCTTTAGTTCCAGTTCCAGTTCCAGGAATGGAATATGAAGATACAGTTAATTAAAGCATCCTCTTTTTCACTGCCCTATACTTGTGATTCTGGTAGTATATATATGTGTGTGTGCACAAACACATGAAGAGGCTGTTTTGCCAGTCTGACCTCCTTCTCTCTATACATATATATGCACACACACATGCACTGTTGACTTTAAACAAATAGACAGCCAGATATTTCTCCAGAAAGATGAAATCAAGAAATTATAATTTGAGACATGCAGTCTAATTGCAAACCATTCATAAGTCCAGAGAAACTAAGAGGGACAGTTTTTATGGGCTTGGGAGGGGCTGCTGTAAACAAAGAGTCCACCAGAGGAACCTGAAAACTTAAAGTGTAGTTACTTTTCATTGGCTGAGTTATTGCTGTCTCCCATTGGCTGAGCTGTTACTTGGAGAGGAGGAATCTTTCCTTCCTCCTGCTGAGGCAGTGAAGCAGCATCCCTTTTTGCCGAAGATGCGAGGTACATCTTCTCTTGTTGGGGTCAGTACTTTCTGTAAGTGATAGGTGTGTGAGAGTTCTCTCTTCTGTTCATTAATTTTCACATTTCATTCTTTGATCAAGATCTTTCTCTGAAAACATTGTTAATCAACAGTCAGGTTTTTCCAGATTCAGTGGTGTTTTGTCCCTCAATACCAGGGAGGACATTTCTTGGGTGTTGTGTCTCACTTCAGAGGGAAAGTACACAGAAAGGAAAAACTATGGTGGCAGTTTTTGAGTAACAAGCAGAGGCAGGAAGGAGAGTCTTAGGCATTTTTCTTCTAAGTCCATATTTAGAATGGTGAAAATGGTAGAAATGAAAGAATTAAGTGAGAGCCTTGGGAAGACACAGTGCAGGAATTAAACATGAAGCAATTAAATAGTATCGTCTCAAACTAAACTGTTGAGAACAAACGGTGTCAATAATTCAGCTTATAGGTTGCAAACTCAGATACTATGAATTTGGTAGGAATCCAGAGTCAGTTGGTAGACTAGATGAAAGAGAGACTTCTGTGAATTATAAATCTTCTAACTGGGCTGGGCTGAACATCTTGGGAAAGGTTTCTTATCAGATGTCATCTTCTATTTCGGGAAATCTTCATCTTCAGGTCACCAGATGGTGTGCACGTCCAATCAAGTTTAGGTGTGTTCTTTAGATGTATCGTGTGAATCTAAAAGTCTGATATCTGGGATTTGGCAGCGTGAGGGGTTGGTTATAAGTACCTAATCAGATCCTTTCAAATGAGGTTGAAGTCAGTCCTTCTGAAGGTGTCTTTCCCAAATAGATGAAACATCCAAGTTGAAAAGTGTGTTGCTTAATGGTTTATCTTCCCGAAGCACACTGTGAAAAGACTGATCTACCAGAACATGACTCATTTTGATAGAAACAATTAGACGTTTATAGTACTGAAGTACATCTCTTTTTATCAGCTAAAGATCAAAAGAAGCAGGGGCCAGGTGTGTTGGGCTCCCTGTCACTGTCTCAAAGAGGGAGAACATATGAATTCCAAAGAGGGTGAATCTGAGATTTAGAAAGACCAACAGCAATTATGACCACGGTGTTTGGAGGGTGTCTACAAATTTTGCCAATGAGTCTCAATAATGCTGTTGTGTGTTCTCTTCCACCTTGAGGTTTGAGAGTAATAAAGGCAGTCAGTGAAAGCACTGTAAAACTGATCAAACAGCATAGACTTGTCAAAGTGCCTAACTGGTAAAAAGGGTTTCCCAATCAGTACAGAGTTCAAAAGAGGTTCCCCAGGTAACTATAAACTTTACCAAAAGGAACTTTATTGGCCACAGAAGAAGCAGTAGCTTGCCTACAAAGGAAAGCTCAGTCCAGTGAGAAAACAGATCATTACTAGAACATATTTTTATCCATAGAGAAGTTCTATGAAGTCCATTTTCCAAACCTCAAATGGTCCATTAGGCAATTTAGAATGTTCAGGAGCAATGTGGACAGTTTTCCCTGGGTTATAATTTGGAGAAGTTGGACAAGCGAGGTAGGTGTTTTTTTGCAGCCACATTAATATTTTTCTCACCAGTATTGGTTCATGAATGCTATTATTTTGTCAGTGGACCAATGGTTTAATTCATGTACAGTAGTTAGAATAGGGAATTTTAAAGTCTTTGGTAAGACTGAGTCATGTTTAACCAGAACTAAAGCTTTCTTTTTATCAAACCAACAATTGTTGAATTTTCAACTCTGTTATTCTTTTTTTGAGCTCAATATTTGGATATCTCTTGCTAGTTTTTCCAAGGTATCATTTGGGAAAGTATCCCTTTGGGCCATAATAGATTGGGTTTGAGTACTGTTGGTTCCTTAAAGGGTAGCATTCCTTGAGGAAATGTCAATAAGGTGATTTCCCTTATCTTCCAGACTTGCGTTTAGAATGCCCTGGGATCTTAATTACAGCTAAAGCAGCAGGTAAAAGTATAGCATACAATGATTCTTGAAAATACTGCCCATTTTAAATTTTATTTCCACTGAAGTGAGAAAACCCATTACTTCTACAACATTTCAAAATCACCAGCTATGCTGAACGTATATTTACTATCAGTACAAATGTTGGAGATTTGCCATTGCCTAGGGTGCAAGACCACTTGAGCCCATAAAATTCTTGTTGGATGACAGTAGCCAAAGGCAAATGTGCCTCTTTGGTTAATCAAATAGTGTTGATATTTCATATCCAGAACAGTATTTGTCACTATCGCTTTTTAAACAAGAATGAACTGTCAGGGAGTGATGAGAAGTAAGCATTACTCAAAGGAGTTTTCTGCAGATCATAGCAAGGGGTGATCTGTCAGTTAAGTACTCAGAAGAGGATAGATTGGTAATGAAGGGGAGAGAGCAGCAGGGTTACAGTCATTACAACATGAAAGAGTTGTATGAGGAGCAGTTAACAAAAGGGTTTCAAAGGATATCAGGTGCCTGACTAAACAAATGTGTGTGATGAGATTTCAGGAGGGCTTCTACTGCATTGGGTATAAAGTTGGCTAAAGGGGCCCCCATAACAAATTCCTCCATGGCCTTAATAAAAAATGCAGTGCCAGTAGTGACTCTAAGGCAAAGGGGATATCTTCATGCCACAGCTCCAATTGCTGACTATAAAATCCCATGGGTTCAAGATGGTCCCCATGTTTAAGGTGAGTACCCCAAGGGCATTTCCCTTCTTTTCTTCTACAAAAAGCAAAGAGGTAATCTGATAAATCCAATGCCCAAGGGTAGGTGGGTTCATTAAATTCTCCTGTAAGGTTTTAAAGACTATTTTCCATAAGAAAAGGCTGTTCTCTCCATAAAATTGGATTATGTTATTCTTTAATACAATATACTTTTACAAAAGTTTGGCTATGAGGAGAGATTTGGGATCCAATTCTGTCAATAACAAAATAGCCCAAGAAAACCTCACAGCTGATGCTTAGTTTTGGTGTTTGGGAAATGTGGGATACTATGAAGCTTATCTGGATTTAGTGCAGTTCTTGTTTTGATATCAGATGCACTAATATTGAACTTGGGTTTGGGCAAACAGCTGTTTTTTCTTGGAGACCTTATGTCCCTTAAAGGCTAAAAAGCTTTACCTGGTGGATGCTCTTATCCTATGAGGAGACTTGAGAGGAAGAGCAAGAAACTACTTATCCATATACCACAACAAAATAGAACTGTCAATTTGGAACTTTAGATCATCCAGATCAACCTTCAGGACCTGTGAGAAATAAGAAGTGTGTTAAGAAAAACCCCGAGGCATTATGTCCAATGAATTGTTTCCTTCCCAAGTGAAGGCCAGTAAACGTGGGCTAGCTTCATTAACTGGAATGGGAAAGAATGAAGTGCATAGGTCAATTAGAGTAAAGAATTTACATTCAGTTGGAGTGGATGTTTGCAGTGTCTGGGGAACAATAGGGTTCAAGTATAACAATGCTGTTTATTGCATGGAGGTCCCGGACAAATCCTCACCTTTGACCCTTGAGTGTTTTCACAGGTAACATAGGTATATTTCAGGGACTAGTGCAAGGAATAATGAAGTCCTGAGTCTTGCAATCTTCTATTAAGGGCTTTATGTTTTGAAAAGCTTCTTTACTTATGGAGTATTGATTGATTCTGGAAGGGCTTTTGAGGGATCTAGTTGAATCTTGATAAAAAGTACGCTGCATATTCTGCCAATATCTTCCAGTTGATTTTGCCAGTAAAGAGGGTGGTTGGTGATCCAATAGAGACAATTGATCAGTGCACCCAGATTGAGCTATAATGCTTTTGGAAATGGAGAAAATAATCGATATCGAAGGGTCATTTAAATCTCCTGATTAGATATTTTGATGTCTACTGTCAAATTCTAGAATTATCTCACTCTTTTGGGAGAGAGAAATTTAGGCATGATACTTTTTTAAGAAGTCTTGGCTTAATAAATAGATAAGGGCAGAACAACTAAGGAGAAAGGTATCTTTGAAAGGACTGAAGCCAAAAGGAGTAAGTTCAGCAACAAGAGCCTGTTGAGGTTTATTAGAGATCTTCACTATTTAAACTATTTTAGTGCTTTGAGGCAGGGCCTGCTGTAGAGCAGTGAGGTTGAGACCTCTGTGTGTAGCTATAGTGTCAATAAGGACAGAGAAAAATTCCGTCCCCAACTCAAGAGTGGTTTTTCTGAGCCATTGAGAGGGAGGATTGGGAAGAGGTCCTGCAGTTCCTTACAGCCCCACCTCTGGGAATTAGGAGGACATTGATAGGAAGGACTAGTTGGAAGGCTGAAGACATCTGAAGTGCTCAATTTTGTGACAATTTTTTCCAATGTTCTGGCTCTTTGCAATTATTGCAGAAATTAGGAGGTTTTGGTCTCCTATAGAGACCATCATTTGCAAGAGTTGAAAATTCATAATTTTAGTGGTTTTTCATTCTGGTTCATCTAAAGAGTGAGGAAACTGAATTGCTAAATTCACCAAATCTAGAGTAAACATAGTATCTTATTCCATCCTGGTTTTGTTAACTAAAAGAAAAAAGGTCTCAGTTTAGCCCATTAATAACCAGAGTTAAAAGCTACTTGAGTAGAATCAATATCTAAAGATAGGACAAAATTTTCTTTGAAAACAATATGAAATTGAATATAATGGTCATAAACAGGCTCATTCAGATTTTTGTGAGCAATCCTGAATTCCATTCCAATGAACAGACTTTGGGGAAGCCTTAGTAATTTCCTGAAACTTAGTGATTGCCCAGACTGGGTCATGTAAGTCAGTGGGTTGGTCTTCCAGTTGTAATCCTAGAGGCCTTTTAGGATATTCCCAATCAGCAGTTTTCATCCACGGCTGAACCTAGTCTTCACCTACAAACACATGAACTGGCTAATACAAATCAGGGGAAGCTGATTGATAAGTCTGAATGATTATAATGAATGCCCCAGCAAATTTGTGGGGTCCTCATTTGCTTTAGGAAGTTTTTAACTATGAATCACAGCTCAGCTTTAATCCAAGGAATATATAAAATTAGGGGTTTTGCGTTTTGATCCTCAGAAATCTTAATTTTAAAAGGACAGCTTCTGCCCTGGTAGGAGTGGCTCAGTGGATTGAATGCTGGCCTGTGAACCAAAGGGTTGTTTGTTCCATTCCCAGTCAGGGCACATGACTAGGTAGTGGGCCAGGTCCCCAGTAGAAGGCACGTGAGAGGCAACCACACATTGGTTTCTCTCTCTTTCTCTCTCCCTTCCCTTCTCTAAAAATAAATAAATTTTTTAAATGTAAAAAATAAAATAAAAGGACAGCTTCTGATAGGTTCAGAGGAGGAAGGTGTGGGGAGAGGTTCAGAGGAGGAGTAAGATGACTCTGGGGGCAGTGCTGATATAAAGCAGCAAGGGAAGAGGAATATGAGGTTTTAGGAGCAATATTGACTTTCCCTAATAATTTGCCTCAGTTAACCTTAAACTTTTACTTTACAAAAAGGCAATTTTAGATTTAGGTAACATTTAGTAGCCTCAAAATGCCAATTGAAATAGCCTTTCAATTCAGTACTGACAATTTTAGAGCTATGCTTGTCCAATTTGATTTTAAGAAAAGTAAGTTCAGGGACTTCAAAAGTTTCTTATAATGGTCATTTGTATTCTAAATTACTTTTAATCAAAACCGTCCATTTATTTAGAAACACACGTGAAGAAGGGTCATGGTTTCTAAACATAAAGTCGTCAGGATCCCTGAGGGAAAATGCACTCTGAAAGTGTTTTGATGACTGGGATTCCATTTTTTTCAGAGGCTTTTACTATAGAGGAAAAGTCTAAATGGCCTGCAAGCCGAGTACCAGCCCAGTTTCACTAGGACCAGTTTGGTTTGAAAAAGTAGGACCAAACACTGAAGAACACAGTTCCAGTGGAATAGCCCGATTTTAAAAGAGGCCAGTCAAGCTGCCAACCAAGCACATGTAGACAAAACAAAGCTTTAACCAGAAAGGGGGAGCCTTAAATTAGGTCCCGAATAGAGTTCAGAGAATTTCTAAATGCGAAGAGAGCAGAAGCTCAGATCCAGGAGAATGACTTGCCCTTCAAATCCAAGGTCTGTGAGGAAGCAGTGAGCTTTATGGGCTCTTTGGATACCACACCCATTTATCCATCAGCCACAGAGCTATTGGGGATCTTCTCCAACTCCTCCAACAGGCCACCAAATAATATTGAATTTAAACAAACAGACAGCCAAATATTTCTCCAGCAAAATAAGTTTATTCAGGAACAACAAAGAATTTCAGTTCTGGACTTATGGTCTAATGATGAGTCATGAAAAATCTAGAGAAATAATAAAGTAGGGGTGTTTCAGGGATTTTATGGACTTGGGAGGAGCTATTGTAAACAAAGGGTCCATTGCAGGAAAGTGAAAGTCCGAAGTGTAGTGACTTTTTGTTGGCTGAGTTATGACTGTCTCCCATTGGCTGAGCAGTAAAGTGGGCTAGAAGGATCTTTTTTCCTCCTGTCAAGGTAATAAAGTAGCATCACTTCCTTTCAGAGATGCAAAGTTAGTCTGTTCCTGTAGTGGTCAGTAGTGTGTGTTGAATGGAACATGAGTAAGAATTCTTTCTTCTAGCCTCCAGGCTCTATTTTAAATTAGAGTTCCTGTTTATTAATTTTCATAATATACATATATGTATTCTAATGTGAACATTCTAATGATTCTTTGAGATTATAGCAGCAGTCATTTCACTATTCCAACCATATGCCAATTCCTTGTCATTACAATCTCTCCATTAAGATAAAGTGAAAGTTACTTTATACATTTTCATACAGCTTTGTAAGTCTTGGTGTCTGAATACTGAGCAAAACAACCTAGAATCAAGAACTCATACTCATGGCCTCGGTCTTTCTCTCTCTTACACACACACACACACACACACACACACACACACACACAGTGAAGTTTGAACATGCAGACACCGACACTGACCATGCAAACAGCACTGTTTACACAAAGATTGTTGGGAAAGGCAGTAAGGTGCATGTAATCTTTCAGTCCCCACTTGACCACACAAGGATGGGTCTTGAAGTCAGAACCCTTCCTTACCAAGAGATAGGGAGGTTACACAGCCTACTCCAGGCTTCTCATTTTCTGTGGGAGTATTATTCAGATTCAGTGTATGTTCTTTTATCCTGCTTAAGCTTGTGTGTAATATGACGTGTGGCCCAACCCACTACAATATCCATTCCCAGAGTAGAAGGAATGGAGTTCTTTATCTACAACATGATGGGGGTTGGGAGTGTGTAGACCATCATTACACATGGGCTGGGAGAAAGACCTGCAGGCGGAGGGGGACCAGTGCTCACTCTGAAAGTTGGCCATTCTCTGCCTCTTGTGTACATGAATAGAGCTTTGCTCCCTGCAATGCCTGTGTCAGTCTTATCTTTCTTGGTGGTCCTGAACCATGCAGTGTGTTGGCTTTGCTGCTCCTGGTGGAGTCAGACTCTTCCTGTGGAGGTGATAACAAGTGTAATTGCCTATTCTTGGAAACAGGTATTTTCATTCCCAATTTGCTCACCAATATCAGTAAAAATCTAAATTTCAAAAAAAGCCAGATATTCTTAATTATTTGGCAACGTGTACTTTCACATCTTCCTTGTGTGGTGTCTGGCTTCTTGTTTATATTTTAGTAACTCAGTTAATAATATTATCATAATTCTTAGGAGAGAAAAATACTAA